>LPNX010696381.1:0-15898 GCA_001517045.1 Pseudotsuga menziesii | reverse complement strand
CTTCGGAACGCCCAATTATATGTTCCCGTGGATGTCCGGGCTGCGTTGGCGATTGTATTCGGAAGCCATTCAGTTCTATGCTTCTTTGAGTACCCAGTTCAGTTCCCGATTAGTGTACCATTACGAGTGTGGCCCTCGTCACTCTGATCCAGCAGCACATCAGTTCCTTCAGAACCACATTCAGTAGCACTGCTGCCATTCCAGTGTATCAGTTTTTTCAGCTCAGACATGGTCGGCTCAGCAGTATGTTCCAGATTTGTGTCCCTTCCAGACCCTCATGATATGCACAGTGATTATCTACTACATGTCCTTCATTTTGGGCCTCACAGTTATTTTTATGTATCTTGATACGAGCATGGGAATGCCCGCCTCGTCCATATTATCAGATGATCCCTCATCCATTTTTGAGGTTATGTACTTTTCAGTCCTTGCAGGTGGTTCGAGATCGGTGTCCCGGACTTCAGTTGCTTTCTTCTCTTCTCCACACCCCAAGCAAACCATATATGACTTATGATGTCCATCGGCCATACGATGAGCTCCTGCCCTCGCACATCAGGGGGCAATCTGTTAACACCCAAAAAGTGTTCACTACCTCATCTACCCCACTACATGGCTCATTTGTCCATTTGCCTACCATATTTTCCTGAAAATCCCACTAAAAAGCCTCCAAAAGGCCTAAAATGCCTCCAAAAGGCCAAAAAACCCCTTTTTCCTCCAAAAATATCCAAAATTCCTCTAAAAATAGCAAAAATCCCCAAAAAGGAATAAAAAATATAAAATAATGAGGAAAAGGAGGAAAAAACCCTAAACAAGCTGCCCTAAACCTTATGGTCTCCAAAACCATGGGCCAGCACTCCACCACTAAAAAACTATAAATAAGTGGTGGAGACCCCTCATTTCACATCCATTGTCATAAGCATCCTGCCTCTGCCGAAATTATTCTCGAAACCCTAGCTTACCATCAAGCTACTTTCACCATTGAGAACTCTTTTTGGCCCATTTCCACCACCGGAGAAGGAGAAGAAGCAGCTTGGAGCTCGAAGCCACCGACATCGGACCAACGCAACGGACTCCATCAACCTCCTCATTGGAGGTAATATCAATAAAAAATCATCATTCATTTCTTTACTGTTTCTGTGTCATGTTATTTACTTTTTACTGCTTTAGCTTCAAGAACGTATTTAGATTAGTTTTTACTTCAGTTTTTTAATTCATATATCATTGAACTGCTACTAAGGAATCCAGTTTCCTTAGTAGGTGCTCATCAGCACAAGCTAGGGTGAAAACCCTAGCTACACTTCCCCCATGACCCCCAAGCTCGACGGGGATGACAACACTTGGCTAGCAAAGGAAGTACGATGTCAGGCTGCCGCTGAAAGGTTCCCAAACTCACTCATGTTATACTGAACCACACCCTTCCATAGTCGCCTCAGAGCCACAAAACCTTATTCGTGCTCAAACTATGGTAGGTCCAAAAAAATCCCCTAAGCTCTTTCTCTCTTTTAGATTTTATTAACTTTTTCGTTAATTCTCATGCATCCCATGCACCAATTTCAGTGAACTCTTCAGTTTACTTACTTACCTACTTTCTTAATTAATTTTATTTACCCACCCACTTTTTAGTTATCATAGGTTCTCTGGTTCTTTTTCGATTAGTTATGATTTCACTTTAGTTAAGGTTCCTTAATTTACTCTTTTAACTGTTTTCTCAATTTAACTTTATTTCATTTCATTATATATATATATATATATATATATATATATTATTATTTAGCTTACGATAATTTTTACTAAATTTTTTGTAAACATTATATTTACCCCCCGACACAAATTTGATGTTGATTACCGTCACATTCTCATTGTGGCAAGTATTATCAATGTGTTATGCTTCTCGCATTCCCTATCGATAATTCCCACAGGCGGGGAGTTGGCATGATGATTGAACCAATGTTACCTCAATCCACCTACCCTTTGGAGGGCCAAGTGGTTCCTGGGGAATAAGGTCAAATCTTTATTTCATGACCCCCAGTACAATATTCATGAGTGACTGACACACGACCTACCCTCATGGAACATGTATCTAATGAACTAGATTTTTCCTCACTCTATTCAAATCCCATCGCGTCGTCCAATTGCTAGACTTACAAGTATAATTTTTCAGCCTAGTTATCTAATGTGGATCGATTGGAAATCCTAATCCCATCATCTGCACATAAAACACCATGTGCATCAAATCTTATAAACAAGATTTCAAACATAATATGAACATCAAATTGACATTAACTGTCGAAGGTTATCAACTCATCCAGATTCCATGTGCATAAATCTTATAACCAAGGTCCAATATTTCAAACATTGTATGAACCTCAAATTGACATCAACTGCCAAAGGCTCCTGACTCATCCAAAGTCCGTGCACATCATACCTCATGTGCATCAACTCTTATAACCAATATTTCAAACATAATATAAAATTAGGTGGATATCACTTGTCATTGTTTTCGACTCAAGTAGAGTCCTTGTATAATGACACCTTCTTGCATCTCATATACCTGCCTTTCCTGTCACACTCGACAGACCATTAGAGCACATGCTAGAAATCACATAACTTTTGTCAACATTCGTTTACTATAAACATCATCTTTCATTTGCACATCAATCAATCTTTGTCGATAATATCACATGACTCTTCATTCATCATAATCTAACAATGCTCATCTTTTTTTACTAATGTTGACATCGCTATCATTATCACAATTACTTATCATTTGACAATACATCAAACTATTATCCTCTTAGTTATTTTCCCTAAACAATCAACTGTTTCACACATGTATAGGTCACCTGAAACCAAATTCCCTCAAAGAATAAGTCCATACATATTTTTAGTGCTCAAACCACATATAATCGGGTCATTCGTCATCAAATGCCCTCAAAGGATAATAATCATAATCTTAAAATTCGAAATAAAAATAGGGTGCTTCATACACACCCACTTCAAGAAACTTCGTACCAAAGTTCTAGAATAAGTATGGATACTGTCTACGTATTTCTAATGTGTCCAACTAGGTTGCAGTATTGGGGCTATATATATCCTTGATATTAGATCCTCATACATGAATCATGCAATTCTAGTTTAAAAAGAGACACTAACCATTATATCTTAGTATCAAGTTGTCATTTCTATTTATACATAATGATTTCTTCAATTACTTTTCCTATCCCTAAATGGGGCATTACATACTCCCCCTCTTTAGGAAACATCATCTCGAAGTTAATTTTTTTATTGTATATTCAATGCTAGTTTTACTTTCTTTTCATATTCAAGTCTTCCTGCTATTTTCTTCTATTTTCATCAATAACAATGGTCATAAGAACTAGTGGTTCTATCGTCACTAATTTTATGTTACATCCATCAAGATTCCAACCCATTCCCAATAATTCAATAGTAATTCCATGTAATGTAAATATAGTAATACTCTTCAATAATTGTCAATGCTAACTTATAATTCCAACACCTCGTAATCATCCACAAGGATCCACGATATCCAATTAAACTACAATATAGATCACATCAATAGCAACATGATAGGTAACCAATCAACTTTTAGTACAACTAAATCCATGTAAGAATTCAAATCTATTTGGTTACCCTCTCCTCCAAGGAGAGAACATAAATATCATACAATCTTTAATAAATTGTGGTAAGTTACAATCATGAATTACCGAATTAAGATCGACTAACGCACTATCAAAACTCAAAGCATAAATAACTCAACATTCACATAAGACTACTTCCCAACCCGTAAATTTTAACAAAGTTGATTCTCAACTCGATACGATTTCCATGCGTTAGAACTTAGTGACTTAATCTAACTCCTCATCCTTTCGTTAGTACCCTAATGTCCATGTCAAGAAGCTCTTCATGTCCTTACCTCATTTCATTATTCCCATTATGATATGACCCTTCAGCGGAATCGCCAGGTCATATTATGTGTGTCATGACAGTCGTCTTGATCGTTCTCTTAAAGACTAGTTGTATTTCCATTTAGGTGTCACTGTGTTGAGAGGTTAGCATCATTGCGTTCAGCTCATCATGTTGATCGTGTCCATACTTGTTTTATAAAAATTGTCTTTGTTTGACTCTTTTTACACTCAGAGCAAGTTTCGTCGACAATTTGTTTTCGGCAAAAATTCCTCCTTCGTGAATTATCCTTATTTGATTATTTCATTCTAATTGTCATGCTATACTAAAAATGGGAGGAATAACTATCATTTGTATAATATTTTAAAATAGAAGAATCCATCCATGTTTTTAATATTCCCTTCTTCTTAAATATGCCCTACTAGACTTGATGTTAATCGATGTTACGTAAGAGTTAACATATGACTTCAACAATGCAACAATCTCCTCAACCCATTAATCCGATATAGTATCCATCTTTGCAATTCACTCTTCCTTCTTTGTTAACTACTTGTCACCAATCTATACTTCAATGCATTTAAAATTTTGGATTGAATATGAATTATCCTCTACTATGTTTTTAATCAACTCTAGGTATAAAACAATTTTCTTTACTTTCCAATTTGTTCAACATATCTCATAACCACATAATATATCCATATAACCTCATTTTATACCTTGCATATCCTAACTCATTATGACATGTCACAATGTATTCATAAAAGAAAGTGGACATATAAGAAAACATTATTGATCTCTCTCTATATAGTCTCAATACCTCTCATTGCCCTTAGATTTTAGCACGACCCTGGATATTAATAATCATAAGCATTTTCATATAACACAATGAAATGCCTTATTTGAGTAAACATGATCCCTTTTTACCTTTGATATTTAAATTTCATTTATAAGAACTAAGCATTCCTCTATCTCATTTAGTCTCTTTTATCTTTAACCTAATGCATTTATTTTCCCACCTAAACCTCATGTAGAACATAAGACTAAGCATTCATATATCTTTCATTAGCACATTAATTGCCTTTACCTTCATCTTAGACTATAGACTAATATGTATAAAGTCCATTTGTTCAGTAGTCATGCTTATTCAATATCTCCAGTTATACGCTTCTTTTGATATCAATCACATATATATATCCTTTGCATGCTTGCAATACATATACATATAGCATGCATAAAATGTACATTCTTTTTCAAGAATATTCGTACTCTATTGCAACATATGTTTCGATATCATTTAATGCTATGCTAAGTTTATTTTGAACTTGTAAGATAGAATACGTTAATATCCTATATTCCTACTCTATTGCAATATATGTTTCGATATCATTTAATGCTATGCTAAGTTTATTTTGAACTTGTAAGATAGAATACGTTAATATCCTCTTTAGAACAAATTTAAGATGCCCCTGTTAATTACATTTCCTTTCAAATGAATGACATATGTAAATTGCAATTTTCTTTAATGTGAATAAAATTTATATTTTCTTTAGATATGGATGAATAATAAAATAATTAATTTTTAATCCTTTCAAAATTCGTTTTCAATAGAAATAACTTTATAAAATCGCCACTTCATTTTCGTGAATAAATTATGTAATTTCCCATCCTTATAATGGATAAAAATTTACATTTTTTTAAATATAAATAAACTATATGAATATGAACCCTTTTTGTCAAAAGAAAAATATAAAATCTTCTATTATTTCCAATATAAATAAACTTTATAATTTCTATAGATCACATCTCCTTTTATATGAATAAGATATACAATTTTTTATTTTTCATCCTTTCCATGTAGGTAAAATCTACATTTCTCTTCATATATATATATAAAACTAAGTAAACATAAATTCCATACTTCTTCTGAAGATGGACACAGGCCTGCGATCCGAAACGTACGTAGAGACACAAGTTTCTCACATAGGATTCCATAACTTTGAAAAATATCAAACAACCTGTGAAAACCTAAACAAATATAAATTCCTTAAGCAAATAAATAAAATATATAATTTTCTATCTTTCAATATGACAAAATCTGTATTTCTTTTAATATCAATAAACTTTGAAAATCAATAAACTTTAAAAGTACGAATATCATCTAAATAGATGAGCACAAAATTACTTAGATGGGGTCTGAAGATGGCATTGATGAAATGCATAAAGGTGGATGGTGCATTAGTGAGGCCAAAAGGCATCATAAAGTATAAATAAACATGAGTATCATTATGTTAGTTATGTTGGATATTGTTATTGTACAAGCATGGCTTGAGGAGTTATTCCTTCCTTAAAGAGTATTTGATGGTGTTACCCTACCTTAAGGGTCCTCTATATCTTGATGTTATTGTTATGGTGAACTACTCTTTGATTCTTTTGAAGTGTTCTATATCTTTGTTGTAATTCAATTTTCTGGGTTAAGGACCACTACAAGTGGTATCAAAGCTCTTTCCTTACCACAAGTGGATATTTTTTTCTATTTGGAAAAAAATTAGGGCAAAATTTGGATGTGACTTTCAGATCAATTAAAAATCAATTATTTTTCTAAATTTCGGTGATGGCGGCGAAAAGTGCATAGTGAATATCTTTTGACGAGTGCCCATATTTATGTTATGATTGCATAAGTAGATGCAAAATGATTGCTCTAGTTCCAAAACTAGGTATAATAGATATTTTGAGCAATATTGATCAAGTTATGCTCATTTTAAATTTTTCGTCTGAAAACCCTAGCTATAAATTAGGGCAAAGTTAGGCGGTGACCTTTAGATCAAATTCTGAAACTTTAAATGCATATTTAGAAGAAACAAGTTGCGTATATGAATTCCTCTTGCAAAATACGTAATTTAAAAAAAAAAATCTCATTTGGAGTTCAGAAAGGGGAGATATCACTAATTTAAAATCAGTTATTTTTCATAATTTTGGTGATGACCATGAAAATTACAAAGCAAATATCTTTTGACGAGGTGCCCATATTTATGTTTTGATTATGTTGGTAGATGCAAAATGTTTATTCTTGTTCCAAAAATGTGTTATAATAGATATTCTGAGCAATATTGATTGAGTTATGCTCATTTTAAATTTTGTCTTAAAACCCTAGCTACAAGGAGGAGAAGTGAGTGATTTTTGTGAAACCCTCACTCTATTTACGTTTTTTTTTTTAAATGGAAAGTTTTTATTTTACAGGAAATAATGATGGTTCTAGTATTGAAGAATGTATAAAAAACTGCAAATCAGTATAGGAAAACTCATGGAGACTTTTCTTAAACGCTTATTTCAAAGATGATGCTAAGGTATGGTGGTGCTCATGAAAAAGTACAAATAGACATGAGTATCATTATGTTAGTCATGTTGGAGATTGTTATTGTACAAGTGTGGATTGAGGAGTGATTCCTTCCTTAAGGAGTATTTGATGGTGTTACCCTACCTTAAGGGTCCTCTACATCTTGGTGTTATTCGTATGGTGAATGTATCTTTGATTCTTTTGAAGTGTTCTATAGCTTTGGTGTGATTCAATTTTCTGGGTTAAGGGTCACTACACTTTGGCAAGGAGTCACTGATAATAAGATCGATAGTATGAGCAATAGGACGAGTGGGCGAAAGGCTCTCGAGGGCAACAAATACATCTGAATACTCATTTAATAAAGGAATCATATCAGGTGGGAAAGGATGAGTGAAATTATCAATCTTGAGAGTTTGAACCAAACATAAGGAAGCACATTTATTGAGACTCGGGTATTGGATAATGGCCGAGGAGATTTGAAGACTGGTTCTTTTAAAGAAGAAGAGGTAAGCACATAGGTCCGACCCTCATGCTGCAAATGATACTAGTGAGTGTGGGCATGATAAAAGGCTTTACATTGTGCTTGGTAAGGAAACCCCAAAAGGAGATCAACACAATTAAGGGGAGAGACATCACAGTCAACAGTGTCACAGAAAGGGCCAATGGAAAATGTTACTTCACAACGTTGGGTGACCATGACTCAGCGAGGCCCATATTTTTGCACCCAACCGAGTCGATGGGGAGTGGTAGGAAGGGAAAGGCCTTGAACTAGATTGTGGGCCAATACAGTTTTTTGACTACCAATATCCATAATCAATGTGGCCAAGTGTTGTTTGATTTGACAATTATGGGTGAATACAGGGGCTTGAGTTGAAATAGAAGTGGAAGTAGTCATTATAAGCATTAAGGATGGATCAGGGGCAGTAGGATTCTCCAAATCAATAGGATCATCCGAAGGGGGATGGAAGAGGGCTTAAGATATGCAACAAACAAACTCTTGATAGGAGGCTTTGTAGAATGTTGACCTTGCAACACACACGATTCTACAGAGGAATGAAAATGGGTACGATGATATGTTGATGGTTGATTGGGTGATTAAGGGGTGGAATGTGGAGGCGAAGGAACAAGCGAGGGGTGACCTTCCTTTCCACTACAAGAGCATGAAAAAATGCATTGTCTAGAGTGGAGGAGTCTGTAACAACCCTCCACGAGGTCTGACATAAATACTAACATGCATGCATACAATAAAATCTAGATCTCGAAAAAAAACTAAGTTAAAAAAATCTTATTTTAATTTTTGTTTTCTGAAAACAATTACAAAACATGTCAGGATATACATACATTAACAAATCTTAAACCAATCCACATACATCTATTGAATTAAGCTACTTCCATTTTCATGCACACAAAATAACAATTTTGCATAACTTTAAAATACATGTTCATCACTAGTCGTTCATGGTTGAGGACGAAGCTGAAGGTTCTTTCATTGTTGAAATTTATGCAATTGTAGTCACTGGATTTCCAATCATGCTGGATCCACCAATTTTCTCCCTACCATAACC
Source organism: Pseudotsuga menziesii (assembly GCA_001517045.1). Classification (NCBI taxonomy): domain Eukaryota; kingdom Viridiplantae; phylum Streptophyta; class Pinopsida; order Pinales; family Pinaceae; genus Pseudotsuga; species Pseudotsuga menziesii. The sequence continues at coordinate 7,075 of LPNX010696381.1, read as the reverse complement.
TAACGGGTACTTTCCTTCCCCCATGACCTCTTAGCTCGACGGGGATGACAACACTTGGCTAGCAAATGAAGTACGATGCCAGGCTACTGCTAAAAGGTTCCCAACCTCACTCATGTTCTACTGAACCACACCCTTCCACAGTCGCCTCAGAGCCACATAACCTTATTCATGCTCAAACTATGGTAGGTCCAAAAAAAAGTCCCCAAGCTCTTGCTCTCTTTTAGATTTTATTAAATTTTTCGTTAATTCTCATGCATCCCATGCACCAATTTCAGTGAACTCTTCAGTTTACTTACTTACTTACTTTCTTAATTAATTTTATTTACCCACCCACTTTTTAGTTATCATAGGTTCTCTGGTTCTTTTTTATTAGTTATGACTTTACTTTAGTTAAGGTTCCTTAATTTACTCTTTTAACTGTTTTCTCAATTTAACTTTATTTCATTTCATTATATATATTTTGTTTTATTTTATTTTATTTATTTATTATTATTATTATTATTATTTAACTTATGAGAATTTTTACTAAATTCTTTGTAAACATTTTATTTACCCCCTGACACAAATTTGATGTTGATTACCATCACATTCTCATCGTGGCAAGTATTATCAAGGTGTTATGCCTCTCGCATTCCCTTTTGATAATTCCCACAAGCGAGGAGTTGGCATGACGATTGAGCCAATGTTACATCAATCCACCTACCCTTTGGAGGGCTAAGTGGTTCCTGGGGAATAAGGCCTAATCCTTATTTCACGCCCCCCAGTACAATATTCATGAGTGACTAACACACGACCTACCCTCATGGAACATGTATCTAATGAACTAGAGTTTTCCTCACTCTATTCAAATCTCATCGCGTCGTCCAATTGCTAGACTTACAAGTATAATTTTTCAGCCTGGTTATCTAATGTGGATCGATCGGAAATCCCAATCCCATCATCTGCACATAAAACACCATGTGCATCAAATCTTATAAACAAGATTTCAAACATAATATGAACATCAAATTGACATTAACTGACGAAGGTTATCAACTCATCCAGATTCCATGTGCATCAAATCTTATAACCAAAGTCCAATATTTCAAACATTGTATCAACTCAAATCGACATCAACTGCCGAAGGTTCCTGACTGATCCAAATTCCGTGCACATCATACCTCATGTGCATCAAGTCTTATAACTAAGATTTCAAACATAATATAAAATTAGGCGGATATCACTTGTCATTGTTTTCGACTCAACTAGAGTCCTTGTATAATGACACCTTCTTGCGTCTCATGTACTTGCCTTTCCTGTCACACTCGACAGACCATTAGAGCACATGCTAGATATCACATAACTTTTGTGAACATTCATTTACTATAAACATCATCTTTCATTTGCACATCAATCAATCTTTATCGATAACATCACGTGACTCTTCATTCATCATAATCTAACAGTGCTTTTTTTTTCCACTAATGTTGACATCGCTATCATTATCACAATTACTTATCATTTGACAATACATCAAAATATTATCCTCTTAGTTATTTTCCCTAAACAATTAACTGTTTCACACATGTATAGGTCACCTGAAACGAGATTCCCTCAAAAAATAAGTCCATACACATTTTCAATGCTCAAACCACATATAATCGGGCCACTCGTCATCGAATGCCCTCAAAGGATAGTGATCATAATCTCAAGAGTCGAAATAAAAATAGGGTGCTACCTACAAACCCACTTCAAGAAACTTCATACCAAAGTTCTAGAATAAGTATGGATATTGTCTATGTATTTCCAATGTGTCCACCTAGGTTGCAGTATTGGGGCTATATATATCCTTGATACTAGATCCTCATACATGAATCATGCAATTCTAGTTTACAAAGAGACACTAACCATTATACCTTAGTATCAAGTTGTCACTTCTATTTATACATAATGATTTCATTCAATTACTTTTCCTATCCCTAAATGGGGCATTACATACTCCCCCTCTTTAGGAAACATCATCTCGAAGTTAATTTTTTTAATGTATATTCAATGCTAGTTTTAATTTCTTTTCATATTCAAGTCTTCCTGCTATTTTCTTTTATTTTCATCAATAACCATGGTCATAAGAACTAGTGGTTCTATCGTCACTAATTTTATGTTACATCCGTCAAGATTCCAACCCATTCCCAATAATTCAATAGTAATTCCATGTAATGTAAATATAGTAATACTCTTCAATAATTGTCAATGTTGAATCATAATTCCAACACCTCGTAATCATCTACAAGGATCCACGATATCTAATTAAACTACAATATAGATCACATCAATAGCAACATGATAGGTAACCAATCAACTTTTAGCACAACTAAATCCATGTAAGAATTCAAATCTATTTGGTTACCCTCTCCTCCAAGGAGAGAAGATAAATATCATACAATATTTAATAAATTGTTGTAAGTTACAATCATGAATTACTGAATTAAGATCGAATAACGCACTATCAAAACTCAAAGCATAAATAACTCAACATTCACATAATACTACTTCCCAACCCGTAAATTTTAACAAAGTTGATTCTCAACTCGATACGATTTCCATGCATTAGAACTTAATGATTTAATCTAACTCCTTGTCCTTTCATCAATACCCTAATGCCCATGTCAAGGAGCTCTTCGTGTCCTTACCTCATTTCATTATTCCCGTTATGATATGACTCTTCGACGGATTCGCCAAGTCATATTATGTGTATCATCATAGTTGTCTTGATCGTTGTCTTAAAGACTAGTTGTTTTTCCATTTAGGTGTCACTGTGTTGAGAGGTTAGCATCATTGTGTTCAGCTCATCATGTTCATCGTCTCCATACTTGTTTTAAAAAAATTGTCTTTGTTTGACTCTTTTGACACTCAAAGCAAGTTTCGTCGACAATTTGTTTTTGGTAAAAATTCCTCCTTCATGAATTATCCTTATTTGATTATTTCATTCTAATTGTCATGCTATACTAAAAATGGGAGGAATAACTGTCATTTGTATAATATTTTAAAATAGAAGAATCTGTCCATATTTTTAATATTCCCTTCTTAAATATGCCCTACTAGACTTGATGTTAATGGAAGTTACGTAAGAGTTAACATATGACTTCAACAATGCAACAATCTCCTCAACCCATTAATCCGCTATAGTATCCATCTTTGCAATTCACTCTTATTTCTTTGTTAACTACTTGTCACCAATCTATACTTCAATGCATTTAAAATTTTGGATTGGATATGAATTATCCTCTACTATGTTTTTAATCAACTCTAGGTCTAAAACAATTTTCTTTGCTTTCCAATTTGTTTAACATATCTCATAACCATATAATATATCCATATAACCCCATTTTATACCTTGCATGTACTAACTCATTATGACATATCACAATGTATTTATAAAAGAAAGTGGACATATAAGAAAACATTATTGATCTCTATATGTATAGTCTCAATACATCTCGTTGGCCTTAGATTTTAACACAACCCTGGAATATTATTAATTATAAACATTTTTATATAACACAATGAAATGCCTTATTTAAGTAAACATGATCCCTTTTTACCTTGATATTTAAATTTCATTTATAAAAACTAAGCATTCCTCTATCTCATTTAGTCTCCTTTATCTTTAACCTAATGCATTTATTTTCCCACTTAAACCTCATGTAGAACATAAAACTAAGCATTCATATATCTTTCATTAGCACATTAATTACCTTTACCTTCATCTTAGACTATAGACTAATATGTATAAAGTCCATTTGTTCAGTAGTCATGCTTATTCAATATCTCCACGTATACACTTCTTTCAATATCAATCACATATATATTTCCTTTGCATGCTTGCAATACATATACATATACAATGCAAAAAATGTACATTTTTTTTCAAGAATATTCCTACTCTATTGCAACATATATGTTTCGATATCATTTGACTATCATTTAATGCTATGCTAAGTTTATTTTGAACTTGTAAGATAGAATACGTTAATATCCTCTTCATAACAAATTTAAGATGCACCTGTTAATTACATTTCCTTTCAAATGAATGAAATATGTAAATTACAATTTTCTTTAATGTGAATAAAATTTATATTTCCTTTCGATATGGATGAATAATAAAACAAGTGGAATAAGCAACTTAGTACCTGCCACTTATGTAAGAAACAATGTAAAGTAAATTAGAATCGGACATCATTCATGGTCATTTACAACTACATGAGTGATTTAGGCGTTAAGTATCCCTTCGTAGTCTTATGAGAAATTTTTGGTAGACATGAAACACCTAACACTAGACACTACCATCCATAGCCTCATAAGCGATTTAAGGCATACATAGCCCTTCATAGTCACGAGAACTATTTTTTATAAGCATTATGCACCCAACAATAAAATAGTAAATGAAATTAGCAGCAAAGCTGCTTATACCTGCCTCTTAGAAATAATTTAATGTAATAGTAAAAAATAATTAAAAGTTAAAATTATTATGTAACATTTTAACAATGTAACTTATGTGTAGTTTGAAAGCAAAAGAAACCTGACATGTCTTGCTCCATGTTTTTGAAGATAGCTAAGTCTTAGCAACTATTGAGTATTGATGATGATATATTAGCCCTATATGTAACACTTTAGAGTATGAGTGAAGTAGAACACAAATGCTATCTAATATTACTTAACCAAGTAAAACTAATATAACACATCAAGTTCTTTTTTGCATTGTAATAGTTATTATCTGTTATTGAATGTGATTACTATAAAAAATCATATAAATGCATATTAAAATTGGATTCATAAACATCATAACACTTTTTCTTTTATATAAAAAGTTTTTAAATATTTACTAAATAATTCTAATATTTTTCAACATAATTTTCAACTATATTGTATAATTTAATTTTATAATTTTACTTATAATAACTAAAAGTAGTAAAGCATATCAATATTTTTTATTATAAAAATATGATTTTAAGATTTAAAAACTATTAATAAAATTATAATTAGAAATTGAAAAATTAAATGTAAAGTGAATTATAAAATTAATATTTTAAGCTTAAAATAAAATATAAAATTGTTTTCAAACTTAATTAAAAGATAAAAAAAAAGTTTAATATTTAAAATAAGTTTGGTTTCATTTTTAAATTGAAACATCTATTTACAATGAGAATATCCATTACTACTTGGACAATAAAATGAAAGATTTAAATTTAAAATGATAATCATTTTATACATGTTAGTAATATCAAAAATATATTTTAATTCTACATGCTTTAAAATACAAGTAAAAAACACTTTTAAATTAAAATAATTGTAATTTAATTTTTATTTATTTATTTTAATAATTATAATAATTTTATAAAATAATAATTTTATAAAGTTTAGTTCATTTTTAATTAATTTAATTTAAGAACATTTTTTTTAAATAAAAAGCATTTTGTTTTAAATGTTATATATACAACTATATTAAATTGTAATTTTAAAATATGTTTTATAATAGCCATTTTGCTAAACCTTTTACTGCATTCAAATTATGAAATTTAGGATTTTTTTTAAAGCTTTTTAAATACATAAATAAAATTTTAAGTAAATTAAATATTTCCTTACTTTTTAAAATGTTTGATTTAAATCAATATTAATAACTATGAGCATAGAAATATAACTTTAAAGCAAACTAATTAATTCTCTTCTTTAGGTTCGATAGACCAAAGTTTGGTCTCAGGGGACGTTAACCATCATCATCGTCATCATATTATCAATATATCCTAAAAATTTGAAAAAACATAAATTTCCTCAGAGAGATAATTACTAGCATATATCCATTTTACACCCGATTTATTAAGCATTGATAGGCATCCAATTTCTCAAAATGTAATTTTTTTAATCTTTAATTTTTGCATGTCAATAAAAAATTTACACCTCAAGAAATTAGACAACTTTCGGTACTTAATAGATCTCAGTTTAGGATGGATCTATGCTAGTTTAAATCTTTTTTATTTTATGAACCAACAAGAATTTTCTTAATTACTTTTTATTTTTGATAAGTTATGAGTTGACATGAATTTTTTAATTACTTTTTGTTTTCGGAAAAGTTAACATGACAACATTTCTCCCATACTAAGTTATAAACACCTCACTACTCTCAATAATATGAAAATTAAAAAAAAAAGCTTATTAAAAAATAATTTATATAAATATAAAAATTGAAAAAATAAAATTATATGATTGTAATTTTTTTTTTTCTAAAAGATTAGGAATAAATATTTTTAAATAAAAAAAATCACAACATAACCTTCAATAATCCAACTTATAAATAAATAGAAGAAAAAAATCATAACCTAACCTCCCACAATCCAACCTAACATATATATGATAATCATTCAAACACAAAAGTAAAGAGGCGATGTAAGATTATCATTGCACTATTAAAAAAATAAAAAATGTCTTTACTAAATTAAATAAATTCAAAAAGTCAATTTCAATGTACATTTAAGGAGAGTTGAACAAAATCGAAGATTGATTGGCTATTGTGGCAATTCACAAAAAAGGTGAGGCCATCGTTAATGATGTTAGTCATAGAAATTCACAAAAATCGAAGATTGATGGGCTAATGTGGCAATTGTCAACAAAGGGTAGGCCACAGTGCATGATGTCAGCTATGACATGAGGAAAGTTATGGTGGAAGAATAGCCCAAGTTTATGTTGTGGCTCTATTCGAAGGTGCTCCACACCCCACCATCCACTAATGTGGTAGTTATAAGCTGTTTTAATTAAATTTCTACTGAGATTTTTATTGATGTGATAGTGAAATTATGTGGTAGGTATAATGTGTTTTAATTAAATTTTTAGCGAGGTTATTATTGATTTGATAGTGAAATTAAAGTTAAGCACTATATAGATTTTTGTTTTTTTATTACTAAAAATCATGTAATGAAAGTATTTTTTTTTTTAATTGGAGTTTTTTACTTTATTAAGTTTAACTTTCGTTAACTATGATTTTGGTGTTGATATTTATGTGATATATGAAGAAGAAGAAAATTTTATTGGAAATAAATCTTCA
>LPNX010696379.1:3111-55374 GCA_001517045.1 Pseudotsuga menziesii | reverse complement strand
TTATGTATAAGAAAAGGGTTTATAAATAAGGTAAAATGATGATAAAAAGATGTCAATTCTAAGGCTTGTCATCTCCCCCAAACTGAATATGTTGCATGACCTCATCCAAACTTGTGTTAACCAAGCTAAATGAATTATTTTTTAATGCATACTCTGAAATTCATCATCAATAAGTCACCGCCAATGTATCTCATCATCAAGAGGTGTGAAATATCATCCTAAACAATTTTCCATGCCAACATACCTTAAAAAATAATATTCTCAAGGAAAAAATGCAAGAAAAAATGATATGTAGCCAATAGACTCATGATCTGCAGCTTCCAAATAAAATGATTTCTCCAAAACTACAAATTGAGTTTTGAGAAATATTTTCAAGGGTGTTAGGAATACAATTATGTTTCTCTTGACAAAAAAATAAAGATACCTACATCACATATCTCATGAAAAACACAAAATGTTTGTAAGTAACTATGCTTGATTTCTTAAGTTTTACAAACTAGGTTTTCCTGAAAATTGGTGGGTGTATTCTCCTTACCCTACTTCTTCACTCCAAGTTTTGCGAATACCCAGGTGTTAGTTTGCAAGATATCATTTATTCATTTTCTTCTCTTTTTTCATAAAAACATGAATGGGTGAAGATTGTGAAATTATTAAGAGCTTGTTTTGTTTGTCCTAGGAAGACTAATATCTTGGAGTGCACAACAACCCTTTTTCTCCCCCAAACTAAGTACATAAAATGTCCTCATGCTATTTGGAATACAAATAGATAATGTTTCTACAATCCATAGCAATGATGGTCACAAGTGTTCATTGAGAAGCAATTGAGGGCGCATATGAAAAGTAAAAGAATTTATTTTTTTATAATTTCGATCATGGCATATAATTTCACTCAAGAATGGAATTCTACTTGAGTTAGTCCATTCAAACCAACGAATGACTTTACAAAGAAGTAAGTGCATGTGAAGGAGAAATTACTTAGAAAAGAGTTTAGCTGTCGATTCTCTACCACTGTGATAATCAACATAGCAATCAATGCAATCGTATTTTCTCTCGTATCTATGTTATGTTTACCTATGTGTGGCCATCTCTTGTTTCTGGATTAGATGCATCTGTTATGTAGTACGAAAAATTGAAAGTAGAAAAACAAGGTTTGCATATTGAATCTTGAGAGCGTATCCGAGACTGCTATATTTTTTGTTGCCATCATCTAATTTTTTTTGGGATGCTATCATGTCCATTCCAATATTCACTTGATGCACTTTGCTGAGACAAAATAATTTTACGATTGCACAATGATCATTTAATTGCTTTGTGTTACTTGATATGTTAGATCGAATTGCATATTTAAGAGAAAAATATTTTTGAAAGTAAGATCTTCCATAGTAGTCTGAAAATGACTGTGTTGTTGTTTATTAATTTTGCATGGGTAAACATCTCCATAACAAGCAACCACAAATTTTTCAATGAAAGAGTTCATTCTGGAATTTCCTCATACAATGGCTTACTGCTGGGAAATTCAATATGATGAATTTTTAAACTCTCTTCTCCTTGTATAGGTTGCATTTTGGATTATTTAATTAGCATGAATATTAAAGAACATATCTTCTATTTTGTGGTGAACCCTGATGCCACCAAAAACATCAACAGTTGTATGTCACAAACAAGATTTGCAAGAAATATTGTTGCAAGGGTCTTCAACAAAATATATATATATATATATATATATATCCCTTGGAAGTTATCATAAGGAACCCAAAAAGAAATCCATCATAAATTCTTATGAATCTAATGATCTCAAATCCAATGATGAATAAAACACCGATTTGGTAAACAAAAGGACAATCCTCAAGCAACAACGTAATTTATTGGAAATTTTCCAATAGCAACGCCATAAATTTTCAGCCATAATAGCTCAATACAATGGCATCATTTGGAATGGCTAGTCTTCTCATTATGACAAGGTGAAATATTTATAAGATCATACCTTGTGCTTATGGACTGGTTTTTCCTTTGGTGCCAATGAAATATTCCCTTTTTGTTAATGTTTGACCCGATTTTGAATTGTTATGAACATTTTCATTCATGGAAAATAAAAGAGTTTTGAAACACTTTTTCACATAAAATCTGAAATTCTTAAGAGCTATGGAAAACCCTATTGCAATATGTCCATGAACCACAACAAATTGTCATCCATTCTCACTGTTAAATGTAGGCAGTAAGTGATCATGAATCAAATAACACATACCTCTTACTTTCCACCTTTGCATAACTTATGTTAAAATAAATTTTACAATAGTTTACTCTACTATAGGTTATTGTGGCCATAATATCTTTTCTTCTAGTAGTGACCCATCTTGTATATCAGTTTCTTCCCTTCTTCTTATTGTCGGTTCTTGTGTGGAAACAACAAGTCTATCCTCTTACACTTGGTTCTTGTGTGACAACAATAGGACTTCATATTGTTGGTTCTTGTGTGACAACAATAGGGCTGATGTATCAACATATTCTTCATGCTTGGATGTTACAGGATGTCAGAGTGGGATCAATTAGGAAAGTAGAGACGAGGTAATATTTCAATAGAATGATGACTTTTTGGGTTGAGTGAGGATGGTAAGGGATGGGAAAGAATGATGATGATCAATGTAAGTATTATGATGCGTAATAGTGTGGTAATGGTGTTCCCATTCCCCCAAATTGAAAGTTTTTATTACCCTTGGAAAAATGACACATATGACGGAAGTAGCATTAGGGGAATTTTGAGGTCTAAAATGAGCCTCATGAGAGATATAATAAAATATTATGAGTTAGACATTTTGTGGGGAAGATATATTTACAACTCATCTCTTACACTATAACCAATGCAACTATGGTTAAGTTAAATTGAAAAGATGTCTAAAATAAACCATTAAAAAATCATCTTTGATATAACTAAACGTAAAATACTTTTGAGTACATAAATTACTTTTAAATATAATATGATTGATATGACTAAAAGTAAAGTACTTTTGAGTATATAAAATACTTTTGAATATAGTATGATGAATGTATTTATAAAGTAATGTATTCATAAAATAAAATATATTAATTTTGAAATTTGAAACATAAGTTACTTCTTCAATATTCAAAATATGTTTATAAACCATGTATTTATAATTTTGAAATTTAAACATAAAGCTAAATTTAAATGAATAAATTGTCATTTCTTATATATCTAATATTAAAAATAAAAATTAATTTTAAAATATAAATATAAAACTCTAAATTAAAAAAAAAAACATTTTTTAAATTTATTTTCCATCTTTTAATACACCTTCAAAATCACGTGTTAACTCATTTTTAATAGTTTATTGTGATATATATTATGTATATTATATATCATTTTTAATGCAATAATTAATAACATCATTAAATAAATTTAAAAATAAAAGTGTTAATATTGAGATGAATGAATATTACATCAATTTCCAAATAGAAGGCTATAGCATTCAATGAATCTGACAAACAATTAGAAATAGTATGCATACATGTAACTACTTGAAATGTCCGTGAAATTTGGAGCAAGCAAATGATCTTCTATAGTATATTCTTCACAAGATCCCATAGTAAGAGAAACCATTGGTGTAAAAAAAAGTCAACAAAATTTCAACTTGGTTTTTAGATTTCTTCTGTGAGGCTTTGAAATAAGACTAATTTCTGCAACATGTTATTCTTATATGGGTTCTTGTGGGGCAACAATATTTTCCTCACGGGGAATTTCTTTATTTTTCTATTGTTGGTTCATGTGTGGAAACAATAGGGATTTTTGAGGTTGGTTCTTGTGTGGTAATAGTAGGGATTTCCGAGGTTGGTTCTTGTGTGACAAATCCAGGGCTGGGAGGTGTTGGTTCTTATGTGACAACACCTATCTCTTCTCCTTTATGAGATTCCCCCTGTAGTTGGTTCTTGTGTGTAAACTAAAGGAACTAATTATACTAGTTCTTGGATAACAACACCAACATCTTCTTGATAGAAATGATGGATCTATGAAGAGATACTAAAAATAAAATCATACTACAAGATTTGTAGCACATTGTTAAATGTTGAACATGAAGGAAATGTGCGAAAAATTAGGATCATGTAGGTAGCAACAAATTCTTGAATGTAGCAATAAAATTAGGATCATGTAGGCAACCATATTTTCTTCCTGATGAAGGAGCTGTGCCAACAAGTTCTTGGGGATATTTATTCAACACTAAAACTAAAAAGGTACCTTATCCTTGTAAGTGGTCCAAGTTACTTTATTGGGTGGGTTAGGAGTGGGTGGAATAGGAAATAATGGAGGCCTTTGTGTGGAAGAAATAAATACGTTGAAGTTTTGATTTGTTAGTGGTGGTTACATGAATGGAGTTATAATGAATCTCTTAAGAAAATTCAAACTTTAAGATAAAATTATCTTTGAATTGGGAAAGAAAATGCATGGGCATATCATGGTGCTTTAGGTCTTCTCTTGGGAAACAATTGAATTATTGATGGATGAGAATGTTGGATAGTGCTAAGGAATGATGGATCAATGATTATCGTACCTTTTTAGCACTATTTATTGACTTATTCAGAATTTGTATCCAGTTGATATTTGCATCAATTCCTCATTTGTCTTTTTCTCTGTCTATTTGAAAAGTCTTGGTGTTGTTGGTCAGCTGGAACACTTATGTAGAAAACTTCTAGGAGCTTGAACCTCAAACATGACTAATGAAATGAATCATCCTCACATGATGAAATTTATTTGTTTGTATGTCATGGTGAAATTTCCTTTTGTAGAAGTTGGTCTTCAAAAATCACTTCTTCATTGATTGATTTTCATAATCCTTTACTTGACCTTCAAAACTAGCACTCTTTTGCAATAAATTGTGAAATCATGGAAGAAGAGATACGTGTATATTTTCTCCTTTAAATAAATATGAAAAATAATCACAAATAGTGAATATAAAATAGATCAAAGAAAGATTATAAAAAAAACAAAATTCATCATTTTACCTGTTAAGGAGTAGTGGCCAGCCTAAACTACCTAATGGTAGTTCGATGATAAATTCTTCATTTGATGTCCAAACGGAGTGATTCAAAATCCATATTAAATTAGCTTCATAGATATATCTCCAATACAAACTTGTTTTCAAAGTGCATTAACATGATGTGTCAAACATGCTGAGGAAACACCTGCATGACAGAGTTGTTTTTTATTTCCATCCAAGACCAACATATATGATTTTGGGCACACCATTTTTGTTTGATGATAGATTGAGACGATTAAAATTGGAGATAAAAGTAGATTCGTGTAGGTATCTCCAACATAAACATGTTTTTAGAAATTGAGGAATTGATGGGTCAAATGTACCTATGAACGTGCTATGAACAACCTAGGAAACAAAATTAAAGCAGTGCAGAATTATGACAAACAAGTATTATTTTGGGCATAAATTTCTTGTGTGGTATAGAAATTAAGTGATTAAATTTGGTGTTTAAATTACATTATTATGGATATATCCATTAGAAACAAGTTTTTAAAATGGATTCATTTGACCCCTCAAATATTGGTTGTCCCAACTCTGATCTTGAATTTCCTGCTTGACACCTAGTAAGTGTTTTGACCATACATTTTTCATTTGAAATCCAAGTTAAGTGATTCAAATAAGGTTTGAAACTAGATTTAAAGAGATATTTTGTATATAAATATGTTTTAAATTTAATCTCATATGGTCTCTCAAAATAGGATTGTTCCAACTATTTTTTTTTCCAGTAAATTCATCAAACGAATATGCCACAAGAATGCAATGTTATGGAAAGTCTTTCAAATTTCATGATTTCAACAATGCATTGTACACCTCTTTGAAAATGATTGGAATGATTTCCCTTTTTTCTTTTTCTTGATTGGAATCCTTATTCAATAATGTCTTCCTCCTCTTACCAAATTTCCTACAGGAACATTAGTAATTTGGGTGGCTCTTACTACACCACATAATCATCCTCTTGGGCCTTTGTTTTTATTCATGAAAATAAAAGAAATCATAAAAAATAATTTCATGAAATGAATGAAATTAAAGGAAAAAAATGCCTTAAATATAATGAGAAAAACTATCGAGTTTAACCTATGGATGTTCCTAGAACCAATGCAAGAGTTCAATTGCACCTTTGGTAACTCCCCGATAATGACACCAAAATGAAATCTACGGATTGAAATTACATCGTAGAAATAAACTACATAACAACACACACAAGAGCAATCTCATGTGGCATCAACACGGGAGCAAACCATGGCGCACAAGTACGTTTGGGGGGATTTGAACATGAGACCTTCCATTTATAACCATTTACAACGACTTTACCACTTGCTCTGCCCCCCTATTGGAAAAGATGCACAACTATTTAATTAAAACAAAGAAACATATTAAAACTACATGATTATAAAATAAATAAACTACATGGAGCCTCCACATGGCATGATGATCCCATTTTCACCCTTTAATCTCAAGTGTATGTTAATATAAAAAGGTTAGTTAATCCTTGTCTCCTAATCACAGGTTAATGGATTTTGGATAATTTCACTAACTAAGGATTATAATAAAGGTTAAGGACATAGGTTAGATAACTCACTAAGGTTCTCTCCACTTAGTTCCCTTCCACTTCCCCCACTTTTGGAGTCATATCCCCCAATCTCTTATTTGTCCTTCGTTTGCAACTGCCAAATATTTTTACTGACGATCTATGTACATCATGTAAATATATTTTCTCCTAGATGATATGTATCCAGCTTCTAGCCATTTTATCATTACATACCTACTTACATTCTGGGGTCAAAATGGGATATTACATTTAATATTTGAGGAATTATGATGGAGGCTCTAGTAGGAGGTCTAAGAATCTTCCTTCTTCTAAGGATTGCCCTAAGGAATTATCCATTATGATATATAGAGAGGGATATTAGGCATCCCAACCTCAGACCCTTTGTTCCTTAAGAGTATTGAATTGGTCTATCATTGACTATCATTAACTAGGGGAGTAACCATGTCCATCCTACACACTTTACTATCCAATTTATGAAGTATTGGGAGAACACAAACCTTTTTTTAATATTTTAGAAAGATCATGTTGCCTTTGCTTCCATGTCCTTCATATCCTTCATATCCTTCCTAGTTTCTCCACTTTCAATTTAACGTTGGATGAATGTGAGATTTTTTACATCCATTTCTCTATTTTTACGTAAGGAGAATGGAGATGCCATCCCATGCCTTTAGTTGTTGTTTAATTACTCTAGTATTTTTATCCCATTTGAAGGGGGGCATGAATGAAGGTGTACCAAGGTTATTGAATAATCTCCTAGGTAGGTTGGTGATGTGGCTAGGTGGAACTAAAATTAAAAGGAATCATGCCATATTTCTTTTTCTTTCACAAACCTAAGAGGATTAAATAATAGTTAGAGCCGGAGGAAGGAAGAATTGAGGAATAAATGTGGGCATTTTCTAAGAGGAAGGAGCTTTGAACTGTAGTATAACCTATGGATGATGTACCTTGGTCCTAGACTTCTGGTATTCCTTGTAAATCGACCTCTCATGGGATTAAGGTTGACATGATCTGAATCTGCTAAAAAGCATTTGGCATTCCCTCCAAAATGATCATGGATATATAGGCTTCTTTTTTCCATGTGGAAACAATAATCAAATTCAAGTCTTTGACAATGATTCTATGAGTGTGATGGAAATTATCTCTATAATTCCTAAGGGACTCCCAACATTGTGCTTCTTTTTTCCATGTGGAAACAATAATCAAATTCAAGTCTTTGACAATGATTCTATGAGTGTGATGGAAATTATCTCTATAATTCCTAAGGGACTCCCAACATTGTCTCTCATATTGATAGTCACTTAGCAATAGTTAGGAACATAAAAAACGGTACTCAATTCCTAGTTGATTCTACTTGTATAGTTGTGCAAAGATAATGAAGGGATATTTTGTTGTCATTAACTCAATCTATTTTGGATGTCAAATAGTGGATATTCCTCCCAAGGATATTTCTAAAAACTAATGGATGTCACTTTAGGTCGAAGCTATGGGAAATGTTAGGGGATAAATTTCAATATTATAATAAAATTTTTTAATTGATTCATTAATGTTCAAATTTTTCTTAAATAGTCAATTTTAATATGTTAAAAATTTTTTATTTGAAAAATCATTAAATACTCAATTTTAATATGTTAAAAAAAAATTATTTGAAAAATCATTAAATTAAAAAAATTTTATTTGAAAAATCATCAAAAACATCTATAAATTAAAAATTGATTTACTAACTTCTAATTTTATAATAAATTTTTTTAATTGATTCATTAATGTTCAAATTTTTCTTAAATACTCAATTTTAATATGTTAAAAATTTTTTATTTGAAAAATCATTAAATACTCAATTTTAATATGTTAAAAAAAAATTATTTGAAAAATCATTAAATTAAAAAAATTTTATTTGAAAAATCATCAAAAACATCTATAAATTAAAAATTGATTTACTAACTTCTAATTTTTTCTTAAATACTGAATTTTAATAGAACACAATTATTTTATTATAAAAATCATCATTTTTTATAAATTAAATAAATATTTTAAAAATTATAAAAAATAAATATTTTAGAAGCTTAATATATACTTGTATAAAAATAGTTCAAGGCCCTTCAGGATAGTTAAGAGATGGGTTTATCCAAGCTACATCAAAATTAGCTGTGCAACAATTCCCATTGACATGAGGCTTAAATGTTGGCTCTATCTGCCGGGCTTGGAGTTTGTTCCAGTCAATTGATTTGAACCAGTTGTGTCTCTTGATCTCATCACTTCCACTTGCTCCACTGCCTAGGCGCTTGCTTGGATCCGTCTGCAGCAGCTGCACATCACATGAAGGAAAAACACTCAGACACACTTTTGCCAATTACTGATATAATTCTATACACATGAAATGCAAGATCTTGAAGAAGTCAAGATGAGAAACGTACGCCTTTTAGCAATAAAAGGGCATCACTGGTAAGATGTGCCGGGAATTCAATGATATCATTTTCTGGTGGCTGAAAAACAAACGAATGGTTACGCTCAGATGTGAATTAACAAGTGTGCTGCACACTGACATCTAAATTCTGCAAATGTACAGATCAAGCTTACATGTCCAGCGAGCATCGCATAGAGTAGAATTCCAACACTCCACCAATCATCAATAATTTCAGGATTGGATCGATCTGACTCACCTACTTCCTTTGCTAGCCCAAAATCAATCAACTTAACCTAAAAAATTACAGAATGGGATTAGCATTTGTGATATTCTAAAATTGAAATATGAATGGAAGATTCTAATAGTATAACTGTCTGCCTCCTGCAATAGAAAGGAATAGCAGTCTTATGGAGACACGGCCACTTACATGACCCTCAGAGTCTAGAAGAATGTTCTGAGGTCTAAGATCCCCGTGTACGATCCCATTTTGATGAAGGTATGAAACAGCACAAATGATTTCGGCAACATATACCCGAGCTAAATCCTCACTACAACACACAAACATGAAGCACATTTAGAGAATCAACATCAAGCCCTGCAAAGCACGACGAAAGATAGCTGAATATACCTGAAGCGCCCTTTTCTTTGAAGATGAAAGAAGAGTTCCCCGCCATTTATAAAATTCATTACAAGATATAGATTATATTCTGTCTGAACACATTACAGCAAACAAAGTCTGATCAGAAATGGTGATTCCTTACAACATCAAATCAAATTGCAATACCTAGTCGAATATTTTTTCGATTTTTGAACAATGGAAGCAGTAAAAGAGACAGCAACTAATTCAGCTTTGACTACCAAAGTGGAATTTACAATTTAAATTGTAGTAAAAAACCAATCACCTGGAAGGAGTATCTGAGCTGAACAATAAAGGGATGCACAATCTTTGTCAGAATATCCGTTTCAGCTTTTATGTACCTTTCAGAATTCTGAAGAATTCTGTTCTGAATTTCGTCATTGCTCATAACTTTCATAGCATGAAAGTTATCCCTGTCAGCTTTTATGTACTCATCCTGAATCCTTTTCATGTACTCATCCAGAATGCCTTTCAGAATTATGTCCTTGCTCATAACTTTCATAGCATAAATCTCTGATGTCCCTTTTCTTTGAACCTGGAACACCTTACCAAATGCACCTTGTCCAACCACCTTGAGCACCTCAAAATCTTCAAGTCCAAAGTTTTCAGTGACCTTGACCTGGCAGGACGTAGGATCTTCTGAGCTTCCTGATGAGAAAAGCAATAATCTGTTGTCAGATGCAACTTGAGATCCTTCGTCAAATACTTACAGGCTTTTCCAATTCATTACCTTCCACACCTTGCTCTTTCTTATCAACTTTGGGATCACCAGACGCCCCTGCAGAAACCATTGCTACAGATACACCACAAAAGAGACTTGAGCAAATGGGCACTAGCAGACACCAATGCAAACTCAGAAACTTGTGAGAAAAGGCAGGCAGGTCAATATCCAAAAACAGAAAGTGTCCCTGTTTCCGCTGCAACAGTGCAACTTGGACACTTTACACTTCGAAATAAACCTGCATGACAGCCGAGCCAAGAAATATTGCTATCAAAGTCATTAAATAAATAGATGGTGATTAGTAAAGAAAAAGAAAATGGAAGGTTAATATTATTTAAGTGTTTTGTTTGTTTTTGTTTGGCTGTAGATATATAATATATTTACATATTAAATCAGAAATCAGTCGGAAGAATCCTAAGGGATCAATGCTAATGGAAAGGATATCTTTGAAACAGAGAACCTTTTTTATTAAATACAAAATTAGAAGAAAAGTTTATATCTCTAAATTTTGATCTCTTTAAACACTTAATATATTAGAAATTAAGATTAATCTATACTAATGATATAGTAACTTACCTGAAAAGTGTTTGCGTATTGGCTACCGAAGTTTTGGATTGCGTGGCACCTCTAGGGTTCTCTTATGTGAATTCAAATACTGTGGAGTTTGACTAAACGATGTAGCGTTTTGAGTAACGATGTAGCGTTTGAGAAACAATGAGCGTTTCAGTAACGATGTAGCGTTTCAGTAACAATGATCCTTCGATGTAGCACTGTAAAAATGGTATCCCGAGTAAATGTTCTTCACAACTATATCAACTTTTTGGTGTTTTTAATCATTTTTACATATCAACTTTTCAGTGTTTTTAATCATTTTTACCACTATATTTTTGGTGTTTTTAATTATTATTATTAATACTTAATAGTTATAAGTACTAGCATAGCTATAAGTACAGTGGTTGGTGAATATCTATAAGTATAACCAACCACTTAGTTTTAGTGAAGATAATTAGCTATTAAACAAAGGCCAAAATATATAATTTTATATCCATTATTCATTACACATTGTTAGAGTTAATATAAGCACAGAAAAATTACTATTTAATAAACAAAACTGATATGAAAAAACAAAAACAAATTCTTACCAATTTCTTTAACATTTAAATCTTAATCAAGATGCATTTAGGCATAACAAGATAGAGTCACCATGAAATGAATCATTGCTATACACTTGTTATACTTAGGTTAATCTTGTTCATTGCTATACATTTGTTATACATAGTTAATCTTGTTGATCTGCTCAAGCAAGTCCAAAATTTGAGATAATGTCTAAATACCACTAGACATAATTAGTTGTGATAAGTTATGGCTTATAAGGTCAAGGATATGGCGGCGAGTTGGTGGGGCTAGATGGATTTCATTTCATCCACTTTGATTCAACTCTGTTGATACATGTTTACCTATAAAACGTGGAGAATTTTATTGAGATTTCAGATTTCAAAATATTAAAAATAAACTTTTCCTTTTGATAAGATATAAATTTTTGCAAAAGAATTTAAATCCAAAATTCTTAAATTTTGACAGGTCACCTCTCTCATTCAATACGATGAGAGTGTCAATGAATGCTTTTAGCTACTTATAAATTGGAGGAGAGGATGCGAAAGCCGAAGAACAAAGGACCGGTAACACAAAATTTATTTAGATCCCAGAAATTGGAGTTATGAAGAATATAACAGTACAATGCTTAAATCCATTTTAGTTGTTATAAGTAATGTGCATTTAACACTGTAGGCTATAAGTTCTTGTGAGAGTTATTGTGGGCATGGTTGTGGATAGAAGAGTAGATGCTTCAGATATTACATAGTGGGTGAGTGGAAATACAGGTAAGCAAGGGCATTGTAGGTTGTATTGCAGTTGTTATAGGGATAAAGGAAAGAAGACTCGAGAGCTTTTGCATTTATTGAGATAGCTTTGTTGTTGGTTAAAGACAGTGTCGAGAAGAGCTGTATTGTCTGTCCATCTTACCTTGATCCAGGTAATGTTCTGAATTCTTGATCTAGGTAATGTTCTAAATTTATGTATAGTTTCATTTATAGGTAGAAGAAATGCAAGGCCTGGAACATGTTCAATCCCATGGCATTTTATAAATAGAAAGAAAAGTTAGTTTTGAAAAAAAAATGAAAGCAAATGAGGACCCGGGTATTTATACCTCAAGCTTCTTGTCTTCTAGATCAGGAATGTATTCTTTCAAGTGTCTCGTGAAACTTAGTTGTCAAGGATCTTAGCTCAATGTTTATATACATAGTATACGTTGATTAAAGGTTTACAATTCACATTTTAAAGTTTCAAAATCATAGTTAACATATGTAATTTTTTGGTTCTCCCTTAAATAATTTATACTTTACTAAGAAATTGTCATTATATGTGGGAATAATATAGTTTTGATCAATGGTTATCTCTGCAATTATTAGGGTTTTGTGGCCCTTTGATCATTGGTCAATATTATGTATGATTATTTTATTTCTATTGTTTGTGTTGATATGGCTTTTGTTGAATAAAATGTGTATGTAGAAGAATATAAAAATAGCATGCCTTGCTATGTGTTTGCATTTGAAAGGTTTAAAATCTTTATTTCGTTGGCTAGGGCCTCTATGCATCAATATCCTTGGTGGGTTATACCTTACTCTCATTGTCAAGGGTTTTTTAACTGCTAAGTTTGCAATAACCATTTATGCATTGAACTTGTAAGATGACCTACAAGGACAAAAGAGATTTAAGGTACTTACATGCAGCTTGATAATTTCCTTAGGGTTTGTTGCTAGACGATGAGATTATGAAAAGGAATATGTTCTATTATATTCTAACATCTCTTATTATGCATTTTAGGTCTATGAAATGTTATTATGCATTTTAGGTCTATGAAATGTGTAATAGAACTATAACAATGTTATAATTATATGTTCTATTTTTTACTCATAAGAAATATATTCTAATGGATATTTATTCTTGTTGGAATGAACAAGTGGGCAGACAACTAATAATTAAACAAGGACAAATGCACAAGAAAATAGATAAGTGTAAGTTTCATTTTTTTCATTAACATATGCATATATAAATACATTGAGATTATCCTTGGGTTCATATTCCCAAGGTGTCTCTTAGACTCCTAATGAGTGTTCAAATTCACATGTGACTCTCGGAGTGAATGTGCATAGTAATACAAAAAACAATAAATATTAACCCATGTGGATTAATGTTTCCAACATTCCCCCATTAATTTGAAGGGGTGTATATGAGTCCAAGAAAAGAGAGTTGAAAAAGTTGGAAGTAGACATTTTCCAAAGGATGAACATCTCCAACTTGCCAATACGAATTTGCCAAGTAATATAGCATAAGTTGAAGTCTTCTATTAAGTGGTGAAAATAAGGTGCTCTCTAAAATGAGTGGTTTTTGGATGACCACAAACCAAATGATTAGAAAAGTTTGATGTATTCTACTAAGTGGGAGGTTATGGATGGCCACAAACTTTGGAACTTGGTGATAACTCTAGTTTTTCCTAAACTGTTCCCTCTTGAACTTTGCGCTAACTATGGTTCTCTCTCAACGTTTCTCCCTATAACTTGGCTTTAGGGCTCAACAGATCCTTTTGGAAAATGGTTGTTTTAAGGATCTTCACAAACTAATGTATATCATACACAACAAGAAGATGGTGTCTTCTACTAAATGGGTGGTTATGGGAAAACCAAAAACCAAATCATGCACAGTGGAACATGGCTCTGACTTTGGCTCTGGATACAACTATGACTCTATCTAGGTAGCTCTAGGTCAAGAATCTGGAAACCGACACAAAGTTATAACTATGGATTTGGCTCTAGTTAAGACTCACTTATTCTGTATTGCTTACTCTCACTCACCTTTTTATGGCAGTCCATCATTCCCCATTGTCAAGAACAAAGTGAGGAGTAAAACATATCATGGTGGTTATGAGTGTCAAAACTGGACATGAAATACCATGATATAATGAATTCTATAGAGCATGGCTATATTTATGTCTCTCGTTAAATCCTATAATACTAAGACCTTTTTTAATTCCTACAATACAATAAACTCATGCATAGTGATTTGGGATTTTGAGCCAAGACACATAAAGAAATTCAACCGCTTATTTAGATATTGCTTCCACTTCTACAATTTCCCAACTAATGTCATCAAATGAAATTTCAACATGCACTATAGATGACTGTAGGAGAAAAAATCTCCAAAAGTATGAACTCAATGTTGTTGGTTTCACCAAATCTTGTTATAGAGTTGTAAGATAGCTAGCAAAAAATAATGTAAACATGTGATCAAAATCAACAAGTGGTAAATTAGTTGCATTAGTTTTGAATATTTCACCTAAGAGAACACATGCTATACAAGAGTCTCCAAAAGGAAATAGATCTCATGGTTTGGTCCCAAGGCTTTTACTTTGACACTTTGCTACCACCTAACCAGAATTTCACGAGAAATGGAGAGTAGGGAAGATGGTTAATGAATGAATCTAAATGAAAGATGGAGAAGCATTTCGAATGAAATTCATTAAAATTAAGTCTAGACTATCAATTTAATAGAAACAAAAATATTACAACATATAGCATATATTACTAGAAGTGTGTTTTTTCCAAACCCCCATGCACTTTCCTTCATTTCGAGGATGGTACCTAGGGTAAAACCTAGATTCTTTAGGACACAAGGTCAATTCAATAACAAGGCTCGAACCCATTATAACAATATACTCATTATGATCTCAACATGTCACTTACGAGAATATAATCTAGACGGGGAGGTTAAAACTCCATCACAAAATCACTCGAGCTAGACCCATTTGACATCATTAGAAGTGTGTTGTAGGTGCTTCATTATTATTAATTTAATCAATATTGTATGAACGTAATTAATAGAATTGATAGTAGATATCACTTGGAAGATCATGCAATTTCCATTGCAAGAACACTTGTACATTGGATGGTGAACATTGTTTTTTAAAATTTCAAATGATACACTTGAAGGGACAATGCGATTTAATTCCAACACTAATAATTCAAAAATAATATTAGTAAAAATGTCAATTGGGTGTAACTCAAGTGGATGTGAGGAAATATTGTTATCCCCCTAGCATTCATGAGTAGTTGACTTGGCCTTTTGCTTTGGAGAATCTAGGGATTACCCTGGGTACCATCCTTGGAATGAGGATAATTCCTTGAGAACCTTTCCCTTGGATATGGTACCTAGGAAAAAAATATTGGTAAAAATACTAATTTTTAACACTCCTAAAGTTTAACTTTGAGGAATTGTTTTATTGTCTCATACTAAGAATACAATATTCCTATGGTGTAAGGAGTATAAAATTGTTAAATATAACAATATTACACATTACTGGTTTTTATTTTTATTTTTATCTTTTGATATGTTTTTTTATTGGTTGTGAGTTTTTTTTTTGGCAGTTGGTCATAAAAGTTTCAATATATTGTAATAATTTTGTTAATGGTGGTGTTCATAAAGGAAATGCCTCTCCTACTAAAAAGATGGTTGAATGGTTATGGTAATTTATTGCATGTGTTGTGTGGGTGTGAATTCCTCCTATCCTTGTTTTTGTAATGAGTTTTTGGGTGTGGATGTTTCCTCTCCTCTTCTATGAGACATGTTGTGTGGGTGTGTATTTACAAACAATATAAAGTTGTGTTTGATTAGACTAATATGTCAGGTGTGAGGTGTAGGTGCATGTATGTGAATAATACACAGTTGTTTGGGTAAGAATGTGTGAATAATATTATTCTTAATAAATCTCCTATTCTCATGTGTGGGATGCGATGTGTGAAAATAACACAATTTTATTTGCGCAATCTCCCCTCATGGTATGTAGAATGTGTTGCTTAGGTATTTTTTTCAAACCTCGTTTTCCTTCGAAAAAGTATAGAGCATAAGCTACCCGAGGATGGAGTTTTACTAGGTGATTTTTTGAAAACCCTAATGGTGTTTTTCACAGCTTGAAGTCAAGCCGCATTGGTCTAGTACAAACCAAATTTAAAAAAAGTGGGAATTTTCTGTTTTTTTCTTCCATGCGACATTATGTCTAAGAAAAAAAAAAGTCTATAAACCCTACATGAAAACTTTAGGGTTTAATCCACCAAATCCCATGGAGGATTTCCAATTGGACTCCCACAATATTACCAAACAAAACCTAAATGTTGACAGGGCTTTTGTGTTTGACGTAGCTTCCGATCCTTATCTGTCAAATCATGGCACCATTGTTGAAAATGTGGGGCCAATTGATTTTGAAGCAGACAAGTCTGTGCATGGTGGCCACGGGCTTCCATATGCCAACACGCGGGAGAAGAGCGTTAATTCTCTTAACAATCATTCGTGTGAATCATATAAGAAAAAAAATCTAGTTGATTTGTCATCACATCAAACCAGACTTTGCTTTGTCTCCAGATTGTGTTAACCAGGTTAGATATGGGAGGGCTATGAAATCCGATATTAGATATGAGGTTTTGGCCTCACATAATAATAGCTTTGAGTTGTGCTCCTCTCCTTCTTCCCTACAACAGGGGGTCCCTGAAACCGTTACTCATCCTAACCCTTAGATGTAGAAATGCCACTTACTGGTTTAGATTTGTTGAAGACGCTTCATCGAATTAGGGTTTCTGGATAGTCATCCCGTCATAAAAGAAAATATAAATCTATTAAAGTCAGAAAAGACTATGAAAGTTTAAACATTGGAAGAGACTTTGCTTTGAAAAAGGTGGAAAGTCTGAGTAACCGAGCGATTGTTGGATGCATGGAATATGTTTGATTGAATAGGATAGAAATGATAGATTGGGTCACAAAAACTTGGAAACCCTTATTCGATTACGCTCCATAGGTACTTTGGCTCCCCTGGGGATGGTTTTGTTTCATTTTCTGGAAAATGAACATGCTCATATAGTTTAAAAAAATTATTGGGTCATTCAGGAAGGTTCTTTAGCTATGTGGAACTGGTTGGTAAGTTTCAACCCTTTGACACAAGTAATTACTAGAAGAAAACTGTTGGTTCTTCTCTCAGGATTACCCATCCAGTTTTGGTCTGAAGATATTCTGGAGTTAATCGCAAATCATTTGGGAAATTTTATAACAGTGCAAAAATCCGCTCTGCGAGTAGGCAATAAAAGAATGGCACGGGTCATGGTGGAACTTGACATCTTGGAGGGGTTGTCGAAAATTTTTATGATAAATTGGGGAGACAAGTCATTTAACTAGAGACTATATTATAAGGGCATTCCTTTTTGTTGCATACTCTACCATGGCACAGGACATGTTAAGAGTGAATGCAAGTTGGGGAATCCATACTCCTTTGGAAAGATATAGTGGAGGCAAACCTCAACTGTGATATCTCCAGGCTTACATTGCTACTCAACATGGAAGGTGGAGACCCCAGGTCACAAGGTATGTTCGATTATTCCTCACATGTTCCATATGAATATTTGACCTCAAAGGAGCTACTTTTTATTAAATCAGTTGAAAAAGATCTAGAACAAAGGTTAAGAAACCCTAGCTCTACTCCTTCTCTAAACCTTGCCCATTCTAATTTATATCCGAATCCTTTACATAGCCCCTCTTCTGACTATCCGGTATCAATTGAGTCGTTGGGCTTGGGTAATGACATGTTTTCTACCAGTCATTTGATCTCCACGCAGTCAGGGTTGTTTGCTACAAACAATTCCTATTCTAAAGATACTTTGGAGGGTGTTTTGTAGGTCTCAATTTCAGAAAAGAGAGCTAAAGATGCAACCTTCTCCTCACATCCTGTTTATGCTAATGCTCCAACACTGCTCCAAAGTATAATAAAGATGTTATTCCTATTAATTCTGTTAGATATCTAAATGTTACTATCCGTAGGAAGAACAAGAAAAAACATTTTATCAAAAATTATGTAGAGGAAGGAGAAAAGGATTTATTGTTGAAAGTTGGGTATATAACAGTGTCGGAAAGACTTCGTCTGGCAAAGGTTGCTAATGCTACTGAGAAGGATTCAGATAGGGTTCTTAGAGAAAATAATCCCTCTATGGAGGTTCCCCAATGATTTGTATTTCTTTCAACATCAAGGGCTTGGGGGCCAGCCCAAAATTTCGGGCCCTCAAAATTTTCCTTTTGAATAACAAAGAAGGCATATATTTATTTCAAGAGACCATGTATGCGGGTACTAAAGCTTATGATTACTTTTTAAAAATATTAAAGTATTGGGAATGATGTGCTCTTGATGCGGTGGGTCTTTTGGGTGGGGCGGTTTCCATTTGGAACCCATTGACCTACTCCTTTAAACCGCATATAACTTGTGCAGGGATTTTGTTGAAAGGGTATTTAAGAGGTTTTGAACAATTAAATTTACTAAATGTTTACGCTCCTTATAATGATAGAAAGGAGTATTGGGATAGAGTTGATGCCAGTGGGTTATTGAACCTTGAAAACCTGATTTTAGCAGGTGATCTCAATCTAACTCTACATTCTTTTGAGAACTGGGGAACAATGTTTCCTTCAGACCTTTTGGAGGATTAATTCGTAGATTTATTTAATAAAAACTAGTTAGTATACATTTCCCATTTCAAAATTACACTTACTTGCAGAAGTAAAAAAGTGGGCGCTATTGTGGGAAAAAGACTTGACCGATTCCTTATAAAAGAATCCTTGCTAGATTTTACCACTAGGTATAAATCTTGGGTTTTGCATTACAACATTTCTGATCACTTCCTAGTAGCTCTACAATTGGATGTAAACCCTTAGGAGTGATTCAAACCTTTCAAATTTGACCATTCTTGGCTCAAAAGCGATGATTTTTTTCCAGATGATTAAGGTCTTTTGGGAAGACGTTTGTAGTCCGGGGTCATCAAAGGTGATGGATCATTTCATTTTCAAGTTAAAAGCACTAAAGAAACAAGTAGTTAGTAGGACAAAAATAAAATCCATTGAGAATAGAGCTATTCTACAACAAACTGAATCTGATATTTATGATATTCTTATATCCAACTCAATAGGGTTTTGCTCGGATAAAATTAAGGACAAACTTTCTGCAGTTCAAATCCTTCAAGATGAAATCCTTCTGAAAAATGAAGAAAAATGAAGACTCAAAAGCAGAGCTATTTGGATTAAGGAGGGTGACAGGAACACACATTTTTTTCATTACTTTGCCTCTTTTTGAAGGACCTTAAATACTAATTGGGAGATAAAAGATGAAAATGGAACTTTAACTCATTCTCAAGATAAGATAAAAATGACAGACGAATATTTCTTCAAACATCTATTCAAAGATCAGAAGAATGCACTAATTGGTAACCAATTAAAATTTTTGGAATATTTGTCCTCTTTTTTTAACAAGAGAAGAAGGTTTGGAACTAGGAAAATAAACTACATTGGAGGAAATTCAGAAAGTTCTGCTAAATTTTGCAAAGGACAAGAGTCCTGGTCCATATGGCTAGACAATAGAGTTTTTCTTGGCATTTTTGACATTTTGGGTAAATATTTACTAGAAGTTGTATAATTTTGTAAAGAGAAAGGTTATATGTCAGGAGCACTAAATGCAACTTTTATCACCTTAATTCCAAAAAAAGACAATCTAGAGAATTTTTCTGATTTTAGGCCTATAACACTTTGCAATCTAGTTTACAAAATGACCACTAAGATAATTGTTGATAGAATTAAGCCCTTTATCTCTATTTTCATATCCAAAGAGTAGTTTGGTTTCTTTGATAATAGACAGACCCCCAATGCTATTGGAACCAATCAGTAATGTTTACACATTGTAAAGTCTAAAAATCTAAGTTCGGTGATTTTGAAGCTTGACCTAGCAAATTCTTATGATAAGGTTAACTAGGATATTTTGAGGTTGGTTCTACTTTAGATTGGTATACCTAAACTTGTTTTAAATTGGATAATGGCTTGTGTAATGTCTTCCAATTTTGCAGTACTTACCAATGGGACTCCCACATATTTATTATAGAGTTCTAGAGGCCTAAGACAAGAATTTCCTCTCTCCCTGAAACTATTTTTCTCATGATTGAAGGACTAAATAGACTAATCATTAAATCTCGGGAGGAAGGTTAGCTATCAGGTAAAAAATTTTCAGAAAAAAAGTCTTTATCTCTCATTTAATTTTTGTAGATAATGTTAAATCCTATTTGGATTAGACAATATCAATGAATGGAAGATTATGCAATCTATTTTGGATATATTTTGTAATGCTAGAGGAAATAATATCAATATTGAAAAGTCCTGCATCTATTCTCATAATATTCAACATGACTCTATAGAGGCATTGGAGGAACTATTTATGTTTAAAGTAGAGCAGGTGGAGCTTGGTTTTAAATATTTAGGTTTCTTCCTAAAACCTAATAGCTACCGAGTAAAGGATTGGCATTGGCTCATAAAGAAGACTTATAAGAGAATATCAAATTGGTCCTACAGATTCCTTTCTCTTGGAGGCATGCTAACTTCAATTAAATCTACTCTAGAAAGTGTTCGTGTTTACTAGTGTTCTCTGGTCAAACTTCTAGCTTCAGTTATCAACTCTATAAGGAACAAGATCTTTCACTTTTTATGGTCAGGTTCGAACTTGGAGATAAAATTTCACTTAGCCCCATGGGAAGTTTTGGTCACCCTCACGGAACAGGGAGGTTGGGGTATAAAAAATTGACTCTATTTAACTCTTCACTTTGTCTCAAGTCCTTATGGAGATGCCTTTTATTCCACAGTTTGTGGAGTGATGTAATGAATACAAAATACCTGAAGAACACTCCAGTTAGCACTTGGATTAGAAGCTTGAAGTTTGTATATACCAGTGTATGAATGGTCTGGAACAGTTTCCTTAAATTTATTCATTGGATGAAAAAATGTATATGTTGGAATATAGGAAATGGGAAAAACATTCTTACTGGTATTGATCCTTTTATAGGAGATAATGATTGTCCCTATTTACCAACAAAAATTACTGAGCATCTTGCATGGATTGATATGAATACTATGGAAGTACTGAAGAGGCCTAAATGGGATATTCTTAAAGGTGGATATTGGTTAAATGATGGAGATCTGGGTCTTAGTGGTCATTGGGTTGTTCAATGGGATTCATATATTGAAAATTTGAAGCCTATTGGTATTAAACTTAATTCTGAAAAAGATACTATGGTTTGGTCTAAAAACAAGAAAAATGGTGATTTGACAGCTATGCTGGCTTATGAATTTATGATAAAGAAAGGAAATAGTTTGGAGCATATATGGTGGTACAAAGGGTTGTGGAAATGGAATATTCCTACAAAGTTGAAATGTTTTTGGTGGTTAACACTCAAAGAAAAAATCCTTACCAGGAATAAATTATTGAAAAGAGGATGGCAGGGACCAAGCTTCTTTCCTTTATGTAGAAATAAAGGTGAAACTAGCCTTCATCTGTTTGTAGAATGCTCCTTCTGTCTAGAGGTTTGGAGAATTATAAAAGAATATGCTGGCATCATATCTAATTGGGGAGAAGGCAGTTTGGAGAACTCTTTTCATATTTAGTTTAACATTGAATAAACTTTTAAACTTCTTCCCATCTTCATCTCATGGTCTATTTGGAATGCAAGGAATTATGTAGTTTTCCAAGACATTCAGCCCAATGCTCTTAACTGTAGAATTAGAGGCCTAAATATTTTTAAGGAGCATGAGAAAACTATCAACAAAAGTTTTCAAAAATACTT
This sequence comes from Pseudotsuga menziesii, assembly GCA_001517045.1. Classification (NCBI taxonomy): domain Eukaryota; kingdom Viridiplantae; phylum Streptophyta; class Pinopsida; order Pinales; family Pinaceae; genus Pseudotsuga; species Pseudotsuga menziesii. The sequence continues at coordinate 33,280 of LPNX010696379.1, read as the reverse complement.
TATCCTCCAGTTGAAGTTTTTTCAGGTGCAGCAGGTTTTTTTTATGGTGCCTCAAATCAAGATCATTGTGGCTATGGCATTGTACTTGTCATAAACAAGGATCACTTTTTATATATCTATCTAGGAGGCGGCATGGGGTTAAATACTAAATCTAAACTTTTAATTTTATATGGGTTGCTACTTATTGCTTCTTATATTGGTGTTACATACATCAATATTTTTGGGGATTCGAAGATTATTATAGATTGGTTAAATGGTTTCACTAATATGCAAATGATTTTACTCAAACACTAGATTCAGAGAATTCAAGATATCAGAAGGTCTTTTGTGGAGATCACCTGCAGACATATCTCTAGATGTTAGAATGATATAGCTGATTCAATTTCCAAAGAAGTTATTCTACTTAATTTTGGCTCAGCTAGAATCCAAGAATTTTTGGAAGGTGTCATGACCTTTGAAGGTGAAATTGACCTTAAGGAGTTGTTGTAATAAGAACTTTTTCGATGGTTTTAGACCTTTTTTGTTAGTAGGAGCATTATAATGAGTGTTTTGTATTACAACTTAGTCAAGAGCTGAAGGGAGTATTTTTTATGTAAATGTAAATATGAAGCAAACATATATGAAGGATCTATATAGAAGCTTTCATGGAAGATGCAATCTTTCCTTGATTTAATATAATATTAAGAAAGTTTTTTTTTTGTGAAAAAAAGAATGTGTTGTTTAGGTACTTAAGGTGTGAATAATACTAATTTGAACTTGGTTGAGATCCCCTCCTTTATAGGACACATTGTGTGGTCACACATGAATAATACATAGAAATTAACAAATAATTTTTATATCATAACAATATTCATCAATATTTTTTAGTAGAGTATAAGATTTGTTAGGACGAAATCTCTCTCTAAGTATGTTTATTATCTAGGACAAAAGTTCAAATATCATGCATGGAATTTATTCTATGATGAAAGTTCAAATAGAATGTGTGGAATTAATGTTTTTATTATTATGTCCCCGACATGGGATATATAAGATTCGCTTAGGTGAATTAATTTAGGAGGATAGTTCAAATTTTTCTTTTTTTCAAATGTTTTTGCTATAGTTTGTATCAATGTTTTGGGGGGGTTATTTAAAATTTCGATTTATCTTGCTTCCTATTGGTCTATATAGCTGGCGTAGGCTTGAGACTTTGTGTCCCAAGACCTGGGGGCAAGTTGACGTAAGTAAAAAATGATGATTTTGTGCTAGAAATCCTACCATGTGTGGACGAGAATACGGTGAACAAACTATAGTTACAGTGTACGTAGTTGTTTGCTTAGATTCTCCAAAAAAAACAAAAAATGTCTTTTCAACATGCTATTAAGGATATACCTGTTCTTTTTTAATATAATACAGTGGAGAATCGATGTTTGGGTGGAATGGCAGTGTCTAAGAGAGCAAGTTGGTTGGCTCGTTCATTCTCGAAGGTTTAAATTCAAGAAGTTTTTGTTGATGGAAATCAAGCATTGCTCGTCCCGAGACCCTCACGATGGTTTCACTGTCCAAATTAGAGAATTCATAAAATTTGAGTACCAATATCTTTACTTGGTTAGCGCTCTAGACATAAGACCTTCTCACAGGTAGAGTTGGTGGTTTGATGTTTTATTATTTTACGGTATTTTCAAAGCACCCAATTCACCATGTAAATTTATTTGTATGAACTAGTGATATACATTGTCATGTTTTTGAAACTTGAGGTGAATATCAGACTCCATGCAAATAGGTCTGTGCTGGTGCTTAATTTCAATGTACCCAATGTTTTGTTCATCTTCAATTGTGTAAACTTGAGATATACATCCTTGAGTTTTTCTAACATTGAAGTGTATATGAGCCGTTCGTTTTAGATGGGTCTGTGTTCACTATCAATGTAACCAATGTATTGTTACTCTCTATATGTGTAAACTTGAAATATACATCGTCGAGTTTGGTGACCATGAGATACATATGAGGCCTGCATTTAGATGGGTCATGTGTTAGTATCTATTTTCTGTACCTAATGCATGGGTTTAGATTTACTATTGTATACTTGAGATATACAAATTTTAGTTTGGTAATTTCAAGGTGAATATGAGACTTAGATTTATGTTTATTGTCAATGCACCATGGACACACATATACGAGTTGGTGGATCATCCCCAACCAGGCTGTAGAATGTACCTCACTTTGTCAGCACAAAAGCTTAAATATTTACTTGAATTTCATGTGTCATTGTGCAGGTCTTTGATGGCATTCTTCGATGTTATGTCGTACTTATTGCATTTTTTGTGGTGGGTGCAGAGATTCAATGGGAGAAGATTCATAAGTTATGGCGAGTAAGTTATCTCTTCCTGGGCAAGAATCGAACTTGTGTTGTCCCATTGAAAAACTTACTTGTGCATTTTATGGGTTTCTTCATTTGATATTTGCTTGGCCATTGCCACCCATATATGGACCCCTGCATGTTTACATTTATCTTTTAATGCCCCACCTTGTACTTTTATTTTTAATGTGGTTTTATTTTTGAAAAACTAAATGAGGGTCATACTCCACCATATCTTATCTAGTTAGCAGATGTAGATACAATTGAGCATTTTTCTTGTATTGGTGCAATCATGCTTGTCTCTCTAGATATTATATATTTTTAAGAAACTCAGGTATAAAACATTTTTTTGATGTGTTTTCTATGTTAATTAAACTGAGTGAAAATAGTTGTACGGTTCACTCTGAATATGGTGTGCTTTCTGAGCTTTGGGAGCGTGCTTTATGGTAGATGTACTAATTGGAAGCCAATTTTAAGTTACAAAGTGGGGTAACTATGATCCATATAAGCCAAAGTGCCTTTGATATTGATCAATATAAACTGCAGCGGAACTGGAAATGGATTCAAGTGTGCATCAAAAAGAGACACCAACATAAAACCTAGTTTTTTTAAACTACCTCTATGGTATGACATCCTCCTTAGTGCTTATCCATTTGCCAATCCTTGTCTGCATTGCTCATTAATTCTTGTCATAACTTTTAGACCTAATCCTTTCCAACAAATTTTGATTTTTGAATTGGTGTAGTCGCACTTGCTGTTTTCATCGTCTCGATTATATCTAAACTTACCAAAATATGGGATATCAAACAACAAAAAAACAAAAAAATACTTCCCAAACATAGATGGTACATGGGGAACTTTGAATGACGTTCAATATTAAATAGTTTCAACCATATATTTTCCAATGGGCTTGTTGCTGTTGCAACTGCTTCCCCAAAATTTTTATATTTTAGGGTCCCTCCTTATATTTTTGTTGTTTTTAAGCTTACTTAGATTAGTTTTTCAGCCCAAAGTAGTCCATCCTGCATACTTAGTTTTTTCCAAAATTTGAACGAAGAAGTTTTGGCTAAGTTAAACTAATGTTTTTTCGTCGATATATCGGAGTAACTTGGCTAGTTTCTCCAATGTGTCGGAGGGACTCAACCAGTCTCTCCTATACAGTCGGATGGAGCAGAGAAAGGTTTTTCTCGCAATCACCATTTCACCACAACTCAGCTAAATGTGCTGACATTGTCGAAAGTAACTCACGAGCCACCACTGAAACGATCGAAGAGATTAGTGAATGTTGTCGATGTTAAAAGCTGTCGAGTTTTTTGGGGAAACTCGACGTTTTCCATCGATACGGTCGCATCCAAAGTAAAATGGCCGATAGACTGAACATCAACAAAGCCAATCGAAGGAATTGGGAGAGTTGTAGCAGACACAATCAGAGGAGACTCAATGTTTCCTGTCGAAACAGTCATGAGAGAAGGTGAAGCGTCGGCGATAGTATCGAAGGGTTTCCCAAGAACATCATCGATATTGTCGACGTTAATTTTTATTTCACAGCAATTGAATGAGTTTTGTGCTAACGATGTTGTGGTAACCACCATTTTTAATGCTCAATCACTGCATTCAATAACCCAACGACCACATTAATGGAATTTTTGGTCATTTTTTTGATATAAATGGGTGCAGTTAATTGATTTCTATCCTACGAAACCCCGTTATCGAAGAATCCAATTGAGGAAATACATTTGGAGCTCCTACATTCAGCCTAGCCCACGACAAATCACTAGTTGACAAGTATGCACCTTATCTGTGAACTCTTTTTTTCTTTTTTTTCTTTTTTTTTCTTTTATAAAAGTGAAGCTTTTGATTTTTCAACGTGGTAGGTACACCGTAGTTTTCAAGTTAGGGTATTTCCCACCCTTTCCTACTCATTTCATAGCTTCCATACCTGGTAAGCGTGGTCGTGGTACCGCTCCCACGGCCTAGGTTATTTTTTCTTTCGATTTGTGCAGGCTAGAAACCATTACACTTGAACTTGACCTCACTGTTGTTCTCACGCCATAGGTAGTAAAATGCAAACCTGTTTAGGGCATAGGGATTTTCTGGACCAGTCAATATTTTATTCCATCCTTCATAGAGTTTTTCTTGGGGTCATATCCGAGTTGGTTCTTATGAAATTTTGGCCTCATAGAATTAACAGGTAGATGGAGAAAAGACAAAGTGGTATGTGCACGTGGTTTAAGGAATTTTATAAACGCACTACCCTATTGAAGCCACCATAACCAACAGAGGGAGGAGGAAGGATGAGAAAGGGCCCGTATCCATATGCAACAATGGTTACGTATGCAACACTAAACACACATTTGAAAAGGCTGATCATAAACCATTTAACACTTCGAAACCTTGGAACAGTACTACCTCGATGGGTGCGTGCAATAAGGATACATCACTCACGACGCACCTTAGGACCAACGCCATTACGTATAAGTTTTTACCGGTTTTATTTGATGAAAACTAGAGGATCACAATGCTTCGAATAATCAAGGATTCACCTTCCAAAATTTTGAGACGAGCCATTGCAATGATAAAATACTTTCAACTAGATTTTATTTATCCACCTTTACCTTTAAATGAAGTAGCAAGTAGAAGCCTTGGTGCCTCAACAGGTTTGAAGTTAATAAATAAAAGGTTGGAAATCGAGCTTGTGAACTTCATTAACCTATATAAAAAGTCAACAAACATTAACAAACTTGTAAGTAAAATGCATAATATAACAAACAATAAGGTGCTTAACTACAATACTGTTTTGGTAAATTACTGCTGTTTTAAAATGAAGAGGGAGAATTGAAGGAGCTTTCTCCATACATTTGATATAGGATAATAACGGCTTTATATATCACACAACAACATATGCATATGCGCTGATAGGTTGCATTTGAACTTTGTAATCACACATCCTTTTATTACATCATGGATGATAAAGCAACCTCGAATGGAATACTTTTCTCCATCTTACAGAACTACATTTTTGATGGCTAGAAATGGATTGGTAACCATGGTTTTTCTCCCATTTCTAAAATTGGACAATGACTGCACTCTCCAATTTTGAGGAACAATGATGCATACATATAGTAGCTTTTCTTTTAATTATAGGATACTTCAATGCAATAATGCATGTTTATTTCTTTGGTTATTCAAAATAGTTGCGGTATTACTAAGATAGTTCTCACTATGATCATGTCACATGTCCTATTTTCACCAAGTAGGATTACCTTCTAAAGGACAAACTTGAAAACAACGAATTCACATAATGCCTAAGAAAGGAGGTAAGAAGAAAGTGAAGGCAAGTGAGGTTGACTCAGATGTGGAGATCATCTCCAGGATGAAAATTAAATTCGAGGATACTAAGGCTATCACAGGAGCTACTCCAGAATTCAAACGGGGAGAGCTATATCAGATGATCAGAGATCAGAACGTCCCAGACACTCGTCTCGAAGAAATTTTCCTATACCAAAACATAAGAAACTCAGGCATCACTAAAGCTGCTACACGCCTGAAGCTATTTCCTTGCTCATAGTTTATTGGTTGGATTATACCCCAGTCAAATTCCTCCTTGAGGATTATCTCTAACATTAAAGGGGAAGCTTTTGGTTCATTCACACCATCTTACATAACATCGGCCTACAAGTTACCCCCTACAATGGTTATGATGAATAATGATTGGATTAAAGGGATAAATATTGATCCCTTGGAATGTGCAAAGAAAATGATAATGCCAGGGAAACAGTTGCGCCAAAAGACAAGTGGGGAATATGAGTCCCCAAGCCTACGGACCCCATTCAAGATCATAGCTTTGATGTTTAACATAATTTTTGGCTAAGCCAACAGAACCTTGTATAAATTGAATTGGGTTCCTCTAATGTATTATGTATCCTTTGAGGGTACAATTTTTAACTGGGAATACATCATATCAGACACCCTGTCATCTTGTGTAGCAGCCGCATAGGGAAGTATAACCCAAAAGAGGTCTGAGTTTTATATGTCATCCTACCTTATTGATTTCATTTTGTGCAGACACCCTTTTTCTAATATTGGGTGCATTTGGACCCAGACTGAGGCTCCTATGTATGTTGCTTATCAAATCCTATGGGCACAGAAGTATGCGTGCTTTTACAAACTCATTTGTGAGCAATTTTTTATTCCCCTTTACGAGCTAATTTTCCTCAAAGAACCAAACTGCCTATCTGATAATGTCATAGAGGTTATCGATGATTATGGGGACTATGATTTATCACAGGACAGAACATACCTTAGAATGTATGGATGCTCCAGAGCTCCATCCCTACTGCCAAGTACACCACAAACTATGTAGTCCACAAAGAGGCTGTGAGGAAAGTGTTCTTAAATGGAATCGATAACTTCCTGCATGATATGAGAAGGAAACCTTTCCTCCTCTTCGTTTCTACATCGGAGGATACAAATTCTCCAAGGTAAAATATGCCAGTGATTTTGTGAAATAACTGAAGGATTTTCATTTTCGGGAGAAATTTTTTCAGAGAAGCGATAGCGGAGGAAAGGTCACAGAACATTGTGCGGCTGTAAAAATACACTACAAATACTCAAACTTCTTCAACCGCGATGAAGAAGTATACAGAAGGGATAATGATGTGATAGATTTAGACAAGCGTTTCACTAAGAAAAGTGGCATGAGCAGGAGTAAAGAGAACAACATTGCAGCAGAGAGGAAGCTGCAGAAACAAAAGGAGGATGCCTTAAGTTACAACAGGCCGAGGCAGAGGAAAATATGAAAGAAGAAGTTGAGAAGAGACAAGCCGAAGAAGCTTAGAAGTGGCAAGAAGAAGAGAGATTAAATAAATAAGAAGAATATAGAAAATAAAAGGAAGGCGAGGAAGTGGCTGAAGAACTGAGAAGGAAGGAAGAAGAGCACAAGATCAGGGAATATTTGGATCAAGAGGCAGCCCAGAATGACCTAGTGAACCTAGAACCTCCTGCTTCATCAAGTGGAACAATAATATGCGATCACATTCCTTTTGTAGAGATTTTGCTTACTCCATTTGCTTCATCTAAGAAGCACATGATAGCTCGCTTAGATACCATCATTTTTGAGAAATCAAGGAAGACCATCATAAGAAGTTTAGAGAAAAGGTTAAAGATGGAAACGCAGGTAGATGTTGTCACTATCACCGAAAGAACCATAATGGAAGGTACTCCCAAGGACCCTAAATTCATGGAATCGGTCAACATAGCAGCTGCATAGGCCAGCGCTGACAATGTCGACTGATTAAGGGAGGATGCGGACCAAAATAAAGAAAAAATGCTCAAGCTCAAAGCTAATATGGTTAAGACAAACGAAGAGGGAATAGAGTTAAAAAGGAAGTACGATGCCATCCTCTTCGAGAAAGAAAGTGTAAAAAATGAATACCCTATTATTGAGATGGAGAAGGATGCATTAGATGTGTAGGTAGTAATCATGGAGGGAGAAAAGAAGGACTTTGAAGCCAGAATACCAAAACTAGAGTAAAGAGAGTTCGTGGCGAGCCAATAGGTGGAAGAATTAAAAACTCGAGTAGAAGAATTGGTGCAGCAGAAGGGGTCTCTGGAAAATCAGTTGAAGATAGCTAATGAGAAAAAGCAGGACATCACTCATTTTTGTGACCAAGCCTGCAAGATTCGAAGAAAGATACATCAAGCTCAAGTTAATCTCACAGGTGAGATTTATAAAGTAAGACTGATAATGACGAGACTAAAGGAGATTGCGGCAGAATCGCTGAATTTCAGAATTGGACTGATGGAGGTTGGAGGAAAGGTCAAAATCCAGTTGACTTGGATAGAAGCTAAATCAAAGTTTCCAGAACATCTACCACATAAAACAACTGAAGGCATTAAATCAGAGATGGCACTCCTTGAGTTTTGCAGGAAAGCCTCCCTAAGGTTAAGCAACAAAATTGCCAAAACTATGAAAAAATGCGAGGAATTCTATAAAAAGATAAATCATGTCTGGAAGAAATGTCAAATTCTGTTGGTCCCAAAGATCATTGATGTTCGAAGAAAGGACCAAGATTTGACGCATTTGCAGGACAGACTACAAGAAGACCTTCAATACATCCAAAAAATAGAAGTTGTCAATGAAGAAGATATTAACACTTGGGTTGGGTAGGATTCTGTCAACGCTCACATCGTGGGAGACATGTGTAGGTCCACCACCTAAAAGGTGACACGTACACAATTGGAAATGCATGAATTGACCATGCATGTATTAGAGCCAATAAAATACAAGACTATTGCAGAAGAGGCTAATGCATGGGGAGAATATGTTTCCAGCTTAACAGGGGCCACTTGAAAGTTTTGTCTTTTATCTATTTGTTTCATTTTCCTAATGTAAAGCACTAGAAGACGAATTTTGGAATCCTTAAGGTTATGGTAATCGAAGAGTCACCATATACCATAATCGAAGAGTCACCATATGACAAATTGTAATTGTAATATAAATAGAGATAGGGAGTAGAGTAAAAGAACTTTTCGCTAGCACAAAGAGGGATGGATTATTTTGTAAGAGAACTTAATTTTCTGCTAATAACGAAGGAGCTATTTCGCTGGGAAAGGTTGCACAGTAATTTTCTTGGAATGTTTGGAAGTCACAATGTGGAATTACTTCTTCTTGTTTCCATGCAGCTGTGAGATTGTTCTAACTTCTCTGAATTAATTCTTTGATTATGAATGATTTTGCTTTCTATGTAAATATGTGTGTATGAAACGAGTAATGGATGTTTTATTGTGTCAGAGCTTTCTTTGATATCATCTCTTCTATACATATGCATATGAAATTGAAACAACTATCTGTGAGATTAATATGAATAGTAACAATACAATTCTCTAATTTTAAATCCACTCCCGACGGGGATAGAGTAAACTATAATAGAATAGATTAGCTCACTCTTAGATTTAAAAGGTAATTGAGAAAGCAGGAATGTTAAGACGAGAGGTAAGAACGTACGCATCACTTGTGAGGTTTCTGTTTATCAATTACATGCATTTAGATTAGGCATTTGCATTTCATATTTGAGTTAAATAAAACAACATAAATGGTGAATCAGGCTGCAACCGATAAAACATTTAAAAGAAAAGATAATCTACGATAGCCGGATTGTTAACTAGACAAATTCCCTATACCAAATGGTAGATGATATAATTGGAATCGATTACTGAGGAGAATCCCTATTGTCGGTACTTGGAAAATTTCCAGGCATCAATGGGGCTCTACCCCCATTTTTGGGTTTCATTCTTGTTTTCAGAGAGGGTTGATTCTATTATTTCATACATGATACCACCATGTTTTTTAATTCTATTATTTGATTTACCATGGTTTTTTAATTTAAAGAAAACACTGATCTCATTTGAAGATGGCAAATTCGAATCCAGTAGTAATTATTTGATTTACCACTTCTGAACGTTTCATAATCAATCTGAAAACTATTTTTACGACTGGTTCACGTTTTTTTCAAGATGGTGACCTTCTCTTTTATATTATTTATATACATATAAATAAAATTATTTGCTCGATTTTATAGTAATTTTACTAATCGTTTCAATATTCCATCCGAATAAAATGGGAAGTATTACCTTCTCTTTTATGATTTATATCTATAAATAAAATTATTCACTAGATTTTATATAAATTGAGCAGCATTTTTGTATCTTAGTTTGCAAATACTTGTTGTCATCTTCTACAGGCGAGTAGAGTAATTTCGTACCATTGTCTTTGTATTTTGTAGCTTTGTTTTCAAAGATGATAAGCATATTTTGTAGCTTTGTTTTTGTAACTAGATAAGCATATTAATCATATTTTGGTCTATTTTGCTTAGAAGTTTATTTTAACTATTTTGCATATTAATAAGATTTTGGTCTCTTTTGCTTAGAAGTTTATTTTAACTATTTTTCTTAGAAGTAACTTATCATGTAGTTTTATATCTGTATCTTAGTTTTAAAGATTATTAATTGTTTAAAAAAATGTTTTTATGCTTTAACTTTTGATTAATTTTATTACCTTTCAAATTTAGTTTAGAGAATATTTAAATAGTTTCAAAAAGTCATGAAGAATAAAAAAATATTAGCAACACGTAACATAGAGCTTAAGGATCTACAAATGTCAAGCCTCTCTTATCCAATAGCCTCTTATATATGTTCCTCCATAGTCATTTTATCCTAAAGCGTATTCTTTTCTGGAAAGTGGTTACCAGTAATGTTTGCTAAAACAAATATGAAGTATTGAAAGTTATAATTCCCATTAGGCACCTTGCTATGGAAATTACTCAATAGATTTAAATAATGTTTGGCTTTGGTAGAAAAATGAATAGATTGTAGTTTTCCAATCTATATTTCTCAACTTCTTTGTGTTGAATCTATAGTGGCAAAAAATGAGAATTGTTTCGCATCTTACTCTAAGTTGCAACATGTTGCTGTCCACATTGCAAGTTGCAACTTACATGCTGCTTACCATGTTTCACAATACGCTATGGTTTATTTTCACGAAAATACGTCATTAATGGTGTTTATTGTGATACGTATTGAAATTGGGAAGCCACAAAACCCAAACTATAATGCAAACATGTGACAACTAATCTGTCTTATCCTGCTAGTTTGTTGTAATGAAATGCATTCCTCTGTTCTGTTCAAGCAATTGCCACTCACTGTGATTTTAAGATTATTTTGTTATTTTTTTTTCATGATGAGGGAGATAATACTTTTTCTGGGGTTCAATAGCCTCCTTGCATCTCTTTTCCTTGAACAGGCCTTCAACAAACAATAATAGTTTTATATTTGAAAATAAATGGTGTTTCATAAAAAAAAGTGAAAGTGTTTCAATCAAGTGCTTCTATTGTTATATCATTCATTGTATCTATGGTTATATATTATCAAATATACATTAATATTATAACATAGATTCTAATCTCTAAACTTAAATTTTATTTTATAAAATATTAATTATTATAAAAAATAAATTATAAATTGATATATTATAAAAAATATTTATAAATAATTTTATTAAAAATAAGAATATTCATTTTTATAAAGATCAAGAAAAACAACTGTTAATTTCATACGTTCAAAAACACATCTAAAATAGCACTCTACTAATTATTATTAATCAATTTCACTTGTTAAATATTTAATTTATGAAAATGGAATGCTCTTTTTGGTAGAAATACTTCATGGAGGTGCAAGTTGAAATGTAAATGTTTTTCTCCTTCAAAGATTGCATCAATAATAAATTCTTAATAGTTTCTTTAATCCCTCTAATTATTTCTTATATTGTGAAAAAAATTGATAATTTTTTAGGTGTAAAAATTTTCAAAGTAGGTGATGTTTGAGTTACTTTCATCTTACACCTCTCTAGTAGGGTCCTATGTCATTTCAATGGCTTTTCCCTATATTGCTAGTGGCCTTATGTAAAATCTATTTTATTTGCTAATAGTTTGTTGTCATTTTATCTTATAACAACATCTATTACCAATGTGGAGGACATGGCCACATGGTGGCTCTTGTTTTGAGATATTTTTCTTTTGAACTTTTCTTTTTTGCTTTTTCAAAAAAAAGGTGTATAATATATTTTTAAATATCTTTTTAATTAAAGAAATATAAAAATTAGTTTTGTTTTTTTCTTTTAAAAAGAAAACTGTATAAGATGGTTTTAATTAAGAAAATAAAAAATTTAGTTGAGATGATTAAAATTATAACTAGCATGCACATGATGGTGAAAAAAGTACTTTGTAATAATGAGGTGTAAGGAAGTGTAGAAAATGTATCAAATACGAAAGAAAATCAAGAAGATGTAAATGTATTTATATTTGACATGGAATATCTTCTATTTATAATAGTATATGTATTTTTATTTTGCAACTTTAGAGGGGGAGGCGATAACAGTAATGCACATAAAGATAAATGAACATTGGTAAGTGAGTGTCGTCAAAGTGATAAAAAAGGAATCTACATGTGCATATGACAGTGTAGTTACAAGTACCATATAAACGCTATACTTATACGAGAAATATATTTTTGAGAAGTAGAAACAATTGAGTGTACATGTAAATGTCTTGTAATGAGGTTGTCGTTCCAAGAAAGGGTATTTTTTAGATTTTGGTTGCATGGAAGGAGGGAATATTTTGTAGCTTGAATAATAAGAGAATATTTTCATAAAAGGAAATAAAATAGATGAGAGAGATGTGTTATCTAATGCACATGGAAAAGGGACTTATTCCTTTGTAACACTCCTTTATCATTTTGTACGAATGATTAAAAAATTTAAAGTCTATTGAGCACACCCTCATTAAAAATGGTGCATGTTTAAATCTAAGAAATGAGATAAAAATGAATATAAAAGTTTGAAACATTTTGTTGGACACACACACACACACACACACACACACACACACACACACACACACACACACACACGAGCTTGCAAATCCTTTACTTTTCTACTTGACCAATGTACATATTGATGCCATTAAATTAGTAAGGATGTTTAAATTCACGATGACTCAATAAGAACTAACTCAAACACTTTTGCGATTATGATTAACAAGAGACAAGATTGAATCCTTCTCTTAATGGGGAAATTTTTTGATGATGTATTATCAGATATAAATGATCAATACTAAGTTGTGTTAATAATGTATCGAGAGTAAGTTTTACAATTGATCTAATATTCATTAATATTATTAAAGAGCTAATATTGAATTTTAAATTACAATATCACTTGCAAACTATCAATTTTATAAATCAATAATATATTGTACCATTTTGAATCAATCCCTAGGGATTAGTTATTTATATAGAATCAACTTGATATTAAGTAGAGTGCATGATAATGCAATGATCATGGAAAATTTCATGGTAGTTGGACATGACGTAGATCATTATATTTTTCCAGAATTATGTGTTGGACCCATCTATTCTTGTAGCAAATTTATATTTGGTTGCTACAATTAAGGGATCTATGAAGTCAGATTTTCCATCAATTTGACATTGTGACCATAATCTAGGTTGATTTAGAATTAGAAAAAACCCCTAGATGCATCGTTCCATTATGCATAGGACTTGGATTGTGGTGAAAATCAAATCATGCCTAGAATTTTTATGATATTCTTATGAAATTTGTGGTCATAAAGATTATCCTTTTTCTATAATATTAGTAAACTCATTTTCTCACCCACAACTTATATTATTCGCAATGAATAAGGATCATTCTTGAGCTTTCCGCTAGATCCTTCCTCAATCTAAATTAATATTTCAACCACTCTTCCATATTCAATTCATCCTTCAACCTAGAGTTCTCTTTTGGAAATGATGATTTCATGTAAGGTCTCTCCATCATTAATGTTGGCACCTATTTCCTTAGTTCCTTCCTTAATGGTGGCGGCCCTATCTTTGTTTGGATATGTTGTTGAGAATTCTCCTTAATGCAGATATTCTCACTCTTGAATGGATGATTCTATCTCTTTCACTAGTATTTCCTCATACTTAGGTTTGGCTAGTGTCTCTTTTAATGATGTGGTTAATAATGGAATTCTAGGTTCTTCCTAACATCGTAGACTTCATATAGTTCAAAAATCCCCCCATCCTTGTTGTTAAGGATGTTGCAACCTAGGAAGGCTTTTACAAAAGTGACCGTGTTATTTGTAGATTCAATGTTATTTGTATAATAATAGTTTATTTCCATAAATGGATCTCATATGTTTGGAAATTGTAACTCAAAGAGAAAGATTTTACATATCCATGTGATAAAGGATTCTTCATTTGGATTTTGATTTAGCATAAAGTTGAGACTGAATCCTTAATTTGGGTCCTTGGTTTCGCAAAAGCTCTAGATTTTGCACAAATGCTTGGAATATTTCCTTTAACCTACAACAGTTTCCTTTCCATTACCCCTATTTGGGTTAGACATCAAAATATTCCTTACTAGTTTTGGGTTATGATTTGTTCAATAATATTGGAAATGCACTTGATAAAGGGTGAGTGAAAAAAGTTGAGGGACCTTTTAGATGCAATGGTAGAGTGACTTCAATCAGTTTTGATCCATAAAATAGAAATCACCCCAAGTAATCCTGACCCTTCCAAACTGAGTCCCAAGGTCGCCAACATGCATGCCAGTTAGAATAGTACACAAAAACGTGCCCCGGTTTTAGTAATACAATTCGTGCTCCTGTTTTACCTTACAAAAACACACTCCTGTTTTTGAAAACCTTTTATTATGGTTAAAAACGGTTGATCGCGTCATTTTTTCCACAACATCATGCTGATTGGAGCTTGGATGGACTAGAACGAGTTAGGACGAACACATGTTCGGTGAGCAAAAGGAAACAAAATCCGCCTTGGGATCAATCTCTTCTTTGTGAGGTATTTTCTTCAAATCCTCTCATGCTATTTTCCCTATATTCATTATTTTCTTTACCCTAATTTGAAATTAAACCAAAATATTTTAATTTATATGCCCATAAAGGAATTTACATGGCCAATGGAAACCAAATCCCCAATTTAATCATAAAAACCAAATAATTTTGACTATTTACCAAAATTCATACCCGAAATTCACATGCCCAATGGAAACCAAAACCCCAATTAACTCATAAAAAACAAATCCATTTCACTTTTTCCATATGCATATTCACAAGCATCCTTATGATTCCATACCAAAATTCACAAATATGCAAAGTTTTTCAAGCACATTGCAAGTTTGCATAAGTAATTTACATGCCTAATGTAAACCAAAATCCCAATTAACTCATACAAAACAAATCAACTTCACTATTTGCATATGTATATTCGCAAGCATCCTTGTGAATCCGAACCAAATTAAGAAATATGAAAAGTTTGTCAATTATATTGCAAGCTTGCATACAACTAAAAAAAATCAAATAGAATTCATATCTTCCCTAAAATACATAAACAAGCATGGTAAATCCCTTGCCTCTATCCGAAATATCGAAGTTGGTTGTCCAAGAACATCAATAAACACCTTATAGTTTTGATGAAACTTCCTAATCCAAGTGTTAAAATAAGGTATATAAGCTTCCCATGCTTAACAAATATTTCCTCTTGACTGAAGGGTACTTTTTGGTTAAGGTCAAGACAACAAAGTTCAACAATAGGCTCTACGAACATCAAGATCCATAGGGAGGTTGATGTGTTTGATTACATGCCAATCACATACTATCATACATGATAGAATCAAGTGGAAACCTTGCAACCATAAAAGCCACTATACACAATTATGCATTTATTCTCTCATGGGTATATCGAAAGAGTGAATACAACTAAAATAACATCAAGTGGAATCCATACATGGCCCAAATTACATATAAACAAAGATTTGCTAAATGGACTTTGGAGTCCAAAAAACATCACTCTACAACAAATATTACATATCTAACAAAATCATTGCCTATGATGGGATTTTATTCATCAATAGCACATTATGCTATCTCTTCTAGTCTCTAGCCGTTGCCTCTACCCGCAATTTGGGAGATGGTCCTACAAGGGCATTAGTCAACACCTCACAATTTCAATGAAACTTCATAATCCAAGCCTTAAAATAAGCTAGAGGAGCTTCCCAATCAACATATGCATATAGGGCATTTTATGTACACATGCATATGAAAATTGGAATTAATACTTGAATTTAGGACATAAATTTAAAATGAAAAATGTTAAATGTTTATTCTTTACTGTAAAATTCAAGATCAATTTTAAAATTTAAATAATATATTTAGTTTATGTTGTTATTTGTCGTACATTATTTTTACACTTTTCATTGCTTAGAGATGTCATTATATCATGTGTTTATTTTTCTAATGATATTTTATTTGTATTTATGATTTCATTGGCTACAATGGACCACAATGTCGAGATATTGAGGGTTATTGGGCATCTTAGAGAGATTGGTTTTTCCTGGAGGGGTGGAGATGAGCTCCGCCGCTCCTTGTCAACCTCATTGTTGACAATAGTTGTTACGATCACCAGATTGAAGGATGCTTTGTATAGCATCGCATCCTACAGGGAAAGAAAAAGACAAGAATACGCTGATGGTTTGAGCTACAATGAGATAAAGAAGCTAAAAATAACCAAAGAGCACATATATACATTGTTTAGAGTGCCTAGGATGGATGACATTCCGGAGAGCACCAGGCCACATATTTCGATTGATTGGTGCATATTTCCACCCATTTGAGACCATTGGATGGATAGATGGTACATGGTTTTCGACATTCCCCCGCACAACAATAGGGAAGTACCATTGTACTTCGTCCAAAAGTTGTATGCAGAGTTTTTGATGGGGAAACATGTCAACTATTTTGACATGTTGGGGTTCCAGAGCTTTGGAAGAGGGATGCCCCAAAAACAACCCAATTCTAGGCATATAGATTCCAATCGACAGATACCTGCACCCTGAGCCCAACTACCGAGGCCAGGCATCGCTCCTGCACATGATATGGTTACCCAGACACATGAGGCATTTCTTACTCTAGCTGAGATGGTTTCCGGACATACAAAAACTATTGACTAGGTAGGGCTCTCTTCCTCTACTCGAGTACAACCACCAGGTTCAAGTGGTAGAGGACCATCTATTGGTGGGGATAGACTGACATCCCATGTGCCTCAGAGCGAGCCACATGTGTGCACAACGTGTGGTCAATCTTGTTATGGTAATGGAATAACACATGGTACCTCTACGATGAATGGTGGTCAGGTAAGGGCATTATTAAAACTCTATTGTTGTTCAATTTTAAAATTTTCCATATTGTACACATATTAAAATATTCGTAATATATGCAATTTTTACTCTTGCAGGAGATTGATGCCTCTCAGGGGGGGTGGTATTGCACCCGATGTGGTTGTATATGAGGCCCAAACAACCAACACTGAGGTAATATTTCAACATGTGAGGTAATATTTTGTTAATGCATGTGTTAGTCTTGATTAATTTGTTAAATTGTCTAATATTTACATTTTTTGAAGTTGCAGGAACCCCATTTAGAACCAGATGTTGGAGACATTGATCTCAATGAATTACTCCCATGTGGAATTTATGATTACCTGAAGAATGTAAGTACAGGGTTAATGACTGAATCTTGTTCGAATTATTTAAATTTATTATTGTACAGTCCTTTATAGATTTATAATATTTATAATTTTTAAACTTGCAGATGCTATCTGGATCTGAAGAGGGGCAAGAAACTGCTGGCAGCGGTCCCTCCCATGGGGGAGATATGTCCTAGGAAGGGGTAGGTATATTACAACATGTTATTTTTTCAGTACATATTATTCCATCCATTCAATTCCATGTCTAACTATGGTAACACTTTATGACTGCAGACATCATCGCAAATCCTTGCACCTCCTCTTTGGTTTAGATATCCCCGTAGTCCAAACGTAGATAAGCGAGTTGTCTACACCAGATGACCCTCTTCCTTAAAAAGAGTAGGTGTCCATGATGATCAACCTACTCATCCCACAATAATGTACACACTTTCAATGGAAGTTGCTAGTTAGCTCTGAATTCACTTCACAACTAGTTTTTCTTAATGTTATTTTCGCATGTTTACAACATCAGGATGTAGATTCATCTGTGCCAGACCTTAGTGGGGTTGTTGATGTTGCAATCAATGCTGCATCTACAATAGGGATAAGTCACACAAAGGTACATCTACTTGAATACTTGTAATTGTATAGTTCATTTGTATTGTATATGGACACACATGATGCCTAACTATTTTATCATTTGGTGAATGTAGCCACACTCTGGTCCATTAGTGCATGCGACCAAGATTGATGTTCAACCTATGGCTCCTCTTGCTACTGGAGAAAACCAACCTCATTCCTAGGAACAATTTTTTTCGGTGAGATGTTCATTTTTTACATGATTGATCAGTACTTTCTCATTCATGTACATGTTAATAATTGTTGAAATAATTGACATTTTTTTTTATTCACAGAGAAGCATTGCATAGAGACTCTCTGCAAGGAGGAGGACACTAGAGGCATCTATACCCCGGATGGATGCAGTGAGTGTTTATTTTATGTACAATTGAGTCGTATTTTAAATTTGCAAACTTTTTTATTGCTGGACTGTACTAGTTCAAATACCTGATCAAGAAATATTGTCATTGATTTGCGGTCGCGAGAGATGCACAGTGGTCGTGGACAGAGGAAACAAGCATCAGGGTTGGGAAAAAACAAGAGAAAGTTAGAGTTTTGATGTGTTAGTCAAGGAAAAATATGTATTTTTCTGTACAATAGGAAGTTAGAATATAGGGGTCCGTTCTAGGATAGATGTACTTTTGTTTGCATGTACATCAAAGATGTTTTTGATACATGTACATTGACAAGCCATATAAGGGCCTACTATTTTTGTTATATACCTTTCATTTTATAAAAAATATTTCATATCAAGGCTCTTGAGATATTCATGGTTTAGTCTTTTAAGTGTGATTATACACATGTGGCCAAGAATGTTTCTATGTGTAATGTTCCCAATTTTTGATATATTTTACGATTGCATGGAACAATGCACAATTACAATATTACGAAATGACAAAAATGTAAATTTAAATTGTTTTTTACCACGATCCAATTGCATATAATGTTAAATTGTATTCACAAATATGGAACATACCTAACACACATAAGCACCCACCACAGCTAAGAAACTGATCCAACTAAGTGGAATACAAAATCACCTTACCCACATAACAACCTAACAAAATTTTAAAGGATGCACGAAGTTGACACACCTAAGTGATGCACATGTGTGGTCTGCATAAATGAAATTAGCATTTTGCATGATGTCTTTCATCTAATGAATATATGGGATACACATCAAAACTAGAAGTATCCGAGTATAAGGTTGATTCAAATTAATGGTTATGATTATATCTTGCAGATTATTTTATCATTTTGTTAATGTACATGGAATTTGATGAATCGCATCGAGGAACAAATTTGGAAGAGATTAAAATTATGTGTGATTTTATTATAGTTTAAATTGATTGGAGAAGTACTATTCTGAATCTTGTTTTATAAATTTATGTTTATGGAGTATTATTCGAAACATTCGTAGTGTGAAGATATATATTTTGTAATAATGGCGTAATAGGTTGGCCACTTGTTTCTAAACATAAACATGTTCCATTACATGGTTATTGGCGTAATGGCATTGCTTCCTACTACATTTCATCATACAAATGCTCACATCTCTTGGCTGACCAAGCTAAATTAATATGGAAACAACCTTCTTTTGAATTTCCAGTCTCACGAATGATGTGAGATCTTAAGATCAATTCACCTCCACATAGAGATTGACAATTCCTTTTGCCTTCTTGAAAACACAAACAAAGAATATTTCTTGCTTGACAATAATATAAAATAATTCAAGTTCAACACCTCACAATAGGTAACAACATTCTCAACATCTACACATGGAGTAATAGTTTGCAACAAGTATTTTTTCAAGAGCGGAAGATCTACACTCACCTTCAAATAGATATCAATTAATACTTATTTCCAATCCTGCGTCGCACCCTATTGTGGGTATCCTTTCTTGTCTATGATGCTAGTTAAACACAAACCACGAGCATATATGTTTAAACCCGCCTCCTACAGGCTTTTAGGGACACCTGTTTAATCCTTACATGTGGCATAGAATGGAAACCGTGCATCAAAACGAGGTTCCAGTGGGTCATGTAAGTGTGTTTAGGTAGATTCCATGTGGGAATGCTATCCACACATTCACGGTTGAGGAATTTGCAAAGTTGAACCCTATGTGCAAAAATTTCACATTCCCTTACTAAGCAAAACCCTAGTTTCCAAAATTGACCTAAAACATGATCCCTTGTCCATGGACCCAGAGTAGAGGGCCACCCATAGAACTATCCGATGTCTTGAATCCAACAAAGTTGATGGTTCATCGATTTGAGTGACGACCATCATTCTTTGGCTTGTTGAAACCCACCTCCTACAGGATTTCAGGGACGCTTGTTGA
The DNA here is from genome assembly GCA_001517045.1 of Pseudotsuga menziesii. Lineage (NCBI taxonomy): Eukaryota > Viridiplantae > Streptophyta > Pinopsida > Pinales > Pinaceae > Pseudotsuga > Pseudotsuga menziesii. The sequence continues at coordinate 12,896 of LPNX010696379.1, read as the reverse complement.
ATCCCTACCTGGGGTATAGAATGGAAATCATGCATCAAAATGGGGTTCCAGTGGGTCATGGAAGCGTGTTTAGGAAGTTTCCATGTGGGAATGCTAGCCACATGTTCATAGTCAAGGAATATGCAAAGCCGACCCCTATGTGGAAAAATTTCACATTCCCTTATTGAGCAAAACCCTAGTTCCCAAAATTGACATAAAACATGATCCCTTGTCCATGGACCTAGAGTAGAGGGCCACCCCTAGAAATATCATGATGTCCTGAGTCCAATGGTTCGTCGATCCAAGCCACGACCATCATTCTATGGCACGTTGAATCCTAGCTCCTATAGGCTTTCAAGGACACGTGTTGAATCCCTACTCGGGGCATAGAATGGAAATCGTGCATCAAAATGAGGTTCTGGTGGGTCATGCAAGCAATTTTAGGTAGGTTCAATGTGGGAATACTAGCCACACATTCACGATCAAGGAATTTGAAAATATCACCCCTATGTGTAAAAATTTCAGATTCCTTTATTGAGCAAAACCCTAGTTTCCAAAATTGACCTAAAACAGGATCCCTTGTCCATGGAACCAGAGTAGAGGGCCACCCCTAGCACTATCATGATGTCCTAAATACAACGGAGTCGACGGTTCATTTATCCGAGCGACGACCATCATTATATGGAACATTGAATCCCATGTCCTATAGGCTTTCAAGGACACCTGTTGAATCCCTACCCCGTGCATAGAATGGAAACCGTTTATCAAAATGGGGTTCTGGTAGTTCATGCAAGTGTGTTTAGGCAGGTTCCATGTGGGAATGCTAGCCACATGTTCACAGTCAAGGAATTTTCAAAGCTGACCCCTATGTGCAAAAGTTTCATATTCCCTTACAGAGAAAAACCCTAGTTTCCAAAAATGACCTAAAACAGAATCCCTTATCCATGGACTGAGAGTAGAGAGCCACCCATAGCACTATCCCAATGTCTTGAATCCAACAGAGTTTATGGTTCCTCTATCCGAGCCACAACCATAATTCCATGGCACGTTGAATCCCACATCCTACAGGCTTTCAGGGACACCTGTTGAATCCCTACCTGGGGCATAGAATGGAAACCGTGCATCAAAACAAGGTTTTGGTGGGTCATGCAAGCGTGTTTAGGTAGGTTTCATGTGGGAATGCTAGCCACACATTCATAGTCAAGGAATTTTCAAAGATGACTCCTATGTGCAAAAAATTTCATTCCCTTACTAAGCAAAACCCTAGTTTCCAAAATCGACCTAAAATAGGATCCCTTGTCCATGGACCTAGAGTATAGGAGCAAACCTAGCACTATCCTAATGTCTTGAATCCAATGGAGTCAAAGGTTCATCGATCCAAGTGACGGCCATCATTCTATGGCACGTTGAAGCCCACCTCCTACAAGCTTTTAGGGACACATGTTTAATCCCTACCCGGGGAAAATAATGGAAAACGTGCATCAAAATGGGGTTCTGGTGGGTCATGAAAATGTTTTTAGGTAATTTCCATGTGGGAACTCTAGCCACACATTCACGGTCTAGGAATTTTCAAAGTTGACCCCTATGTGCAAAAATTTCACATTCCCTTATTGAGCAAAATCCTAGTTTCCAAAATTGACCTAGAACAGGATCCCTTGTCAATGGAACCAGTGTAGAGGGCCACATATAGCACATATCGATGTCCTAAATCCAATGGATTTGAGGATTCATCTATCCGAGCCAATACCATAATTCTATGGCACATTGAAGCCCACCTCCTACAGGCTTTCAGGGACACCTATTGAATCCTTACCTGGGGCATAGAATGGGAACCGTGCATCAAAACAAGGTTTCAGTGGGTCATTCAAGTGTGTTTAGGTAGGTTCCATGTGGGAATGCTAGACACATGTTCATGGTCGATGAATATGCAATGCTGATCCATATGTGCAAAAATTTGACATTCCCTTACTAAGCAAAACCCTCGTTTCCAAAATTGACCTAAAAAATGATCCCTTGTCCATGGAACCAGAGTAGAGGGCCACCCCTAGCACTATCTCGATGTCTTGAATCCAACAGATTCAACAATTCATAGATCTAAGCCACGACCATCATTCTATGTCACATTGAATCCCATCTCCTATAGGCTTTCAGGGACACATGTTGAATCCCTACCCGGGGCATGAAATGGAAACCATGCATCAAAACGAGGTCCTAGTGGGTCATGCAAGTGTGTATAGGGAGTTTCCATATGGGAATGCTAGTCACATGTTCATGGTCAAGGAATTTGCAAAGTTGACCCCTATGTGCAGAAATTTTGCATTCCCTTACTGAGCAAAACCCTAGTTTCCAAAATTGACGTAAAACACGATCCCTTGTCCATGGGCCCATAGTAGAGGACCACCCCTAGCAATATCCTGATTTCCTAAATCCATCGGAGTTGACGGTTCGATCCAATTCACGACCATCATTCTATGGAAAGTTGAATCGCACCTCCTACAGGATTTCTGGGACACCTGTTGAATCCCTACCAGGGGCATAGAATTCCAACCTCTATGATCCAAACCGGGGTTTCTATGGTTTAGAATGCAAATTATGGTTTACGGTGCAAAATAGAGTTACTAGGATTGGCTATAGGGTTTGTAATCTAGGATTGGAAATGGTTATTAGGCTAGGATTACCACTCCTTAACTACACGGCTCCTGTGGAGAAACAAATTATCAGATTCAAGGAGATGTCTTTATAGGATCAACTTCGAGATTCAAGGCAAATGCAATAGACATATCCTAGATAGAGTTCTAGATAATGGTCTTGGGATATAAGACATGAGTCATGTAAGTATGAATATAATATAACAAATCCATGATGAAGCTCAAGTGCAATTTATCAAGTTGTAGAAGTCTATTCAATCTATCAATCTATCAATCTATCAAGATGTAAATAATCAATGATACCATGAAACCAAAATATCCAATTATCACATACCTGACTACCTACCTGTGGCCATTTGACTAGACCATCGGGATCACCTTTAATAGCAACGGTATCTTTTAGCCTCTCGTGCTTGGAGTAAGTAAAAAAGTATCACGACTTTGATGAGTTCTTGCTTGTCATTGTTTGTAGCTGGAGGTTTGTGCCAATAACTAAGTTTGTATAATGGTATACAATTTGACCTGGTCTATAATATTCAAATACATAACCTTTTTTTTTCGTGCATGGGAAACTTGTGTTAAAAATTCTCCTTTGATAACCATTGACCCAATTGGAAAATCATTTCCCTCAGAGTCACTTAATGAGACAATGAGGGTCTAATTCCCATCCAAGCAACATGTTAGCCAGTAGTCAATGTGCCATTCATTGCCTATCGGGGCAACCACTACGTATATGTTCCCTGCATAAAATAAAGTGCAGACCTAGGAGTCAACTAACTAAACAAAACTAGTTGTCAAACATTTCAAAGTTATCAACCTAATAGTCGAATCTGGTTGTATGAGATCTGAAATGTGGTCATAGTCATGTGAAATACTCGACTGGCCCTCCTCCAATTGGGATAATTTTGTAGTTATTTGTCGACCAATGGGGTGTGATACATGATCCCAGCTGTCAACCCAATCTATGGATTCACAATTGTCCCATTCACCACTATTACATGGATAACAAAAAGAAGAGAGTTTCCTTGTCCACATTCAACTATAGCATTGTCTGACGTTTTAACTAAATGTAACGCATGTGTTCCTTGGACGGTCTTGCACTCATATAGGTGTGATCGATCTAAATCGACCACCTCCCAAAAATATCTATGTACATGTGCTTTTTGAGATGATTGGTATTCTTTCCTTCTAGTTCCCTATCCCATCACTGAAGAACACCATGCAACAATGGTCTTTGCATCTTGGATGAAAGAAAGAGTTGTGAATTTCATATCTTTCCTACGTAATGCAGTCTTGATGTATGCACCTGCTCCATCATGTTCCCCTTTTCGGTGTCCGGTCTCAAAATAGTTCCAAATATGTGGCACCTTGTTCCTCTTGTGGAGAATGCACAACCATTGGAAGACACGGGAATTTTTTAATTTCCCTGCACAACCATTAGACCAAATCCAATGTTGTTCCATCTGTAAATTGTTATCCTCCTGGTGATTGTAGAACAATTGAAAGCTATGTTGTACAAAAGCCAAGTCATGACACTTGCCATCACTTATGTAAAAGTGTTACTCCTTCAATATAACCCTTTTCTCTTCAGTACTATCTGGACCATGTCTATAGGTGATATGGACCATTATGCTGGCATGGTCTAAGTGATAATATTGACTGTGAATCTCGTTCTGTGGTTGAAGAGTGTAGTTTTCCACAAAATCGATCACTAATAATTTATTTCCAATAGGAAACATATCCTTGCACGTTCTAAACTTCTCATTGTGCCAATGAGGCACATGTACATGCTTTACATAATTCTGTGTCTTTTCAAAGAATTCCTCCATGAAGTTGCAAACTAGTACCTGGTAGATCAACAATAACGATGCACAGATCAATAGATTGTTACATATATGAAGTAGCAATACATGAAGAAAAAATTACTATTCAGGAACTCGTTACTAACCTGAGAGGCGGCCAATTGTATTTTTTTTCTTTCATTCCCTCCATCGATATCATACGTGACATATTTGAATGACTGCAAGTTGAATTCATGTCTCCCAAGTTCATGCTAATTAGTGACATGTATGAATTTGACCAAAAATTCCATTCCACCACACCTTGGGCATGTCCCATCTACGCAAGGCCTTTGATAAAATGTGCAACCTTCTGTCCTTCTACACAAAATACTATGGATAAAGTCTCTAGATAATGTCAGTGCCAATGTAGTTGAGCATTCCTGCACAAGAGTGTTATGAAATACACACAATATATGTATATATGTGTCATAATAATAATCGTACTCAATGTGATATCGACAACATGTATTTCAAGTTTTGTTTATTTTAACATACCATGGTTTTCATTTCTCTAAGGATGTTTTGGACCAAGTTAAGTTCATTATGTTCATGCCTAAATCTCTCATATAATTCTATTTGTGTCATGTCAAGAAAATGTTTAATGTGGGGCTCTCAATCCCTTGAACCCCTTCTCAATTTTAGTACATCTTTTTGGTTGGATGAAGGTATAGTATTGTCATGCCAAAAATCTTGCACCAGTCCCTTTACCACATCAATGAGCTTCATATCGGAGCGTGGAAACCTGCCAATGAGAGACTAGACATCTGTTTGACTAGAGTCAAGTTGTTCTCTTTTAGAACAATACCTACAGAGTGCTTTGATATCTAATCCTACAAGTTTGGATGTAGGCTTAAGAAGTCTAAGCGCCTTGGTGCTTTTGTTCAGGATTGATTGCGACAACACACGATGAACTGCATTGCGATCCTTTGAACCTAATTTATTTCCAATAGTACTAAATGCATCTACTAAACTTTTGACACCATGAGAACTTGGTTCAGAATTGTTTATCATCTTTATCCTTAAGTTTTTCATAACAACAGTCATAAACCTAGATTTTAACAATGATATAAATAATATACATTTATCTCCATCACATTTAGAATTAAAATAGTTGACAAGTATATGTTGAGATTGATATGCAATACTATGTTTAGACATTGTACCTTCAAGTGAACCAATGAGACTTTCATCGATCTGTATACTTTTTGGAGTTCTTTGGCGTGAAGTTGCTAATGGAGGTAGGGAGGTTGGAAGTGTACCTTGTACCATATCACCCGATCGGTCTGGCGTTTGAACATGAGATTCATGTCCTTTCGTCTCTTCCTGTCAGTCGGACGGTGGCAATTGGAAATCCTCCTGGGTGGTCTGAACAACATTGTCTTCTTCAAGCATACGTTTGACATTCAATCTCTAACTTCTTCACTTTTATACCCACATCTAATTAAATCTGCAAAGGTTTTAGGTGGCCTTGATGTGCACCTACGTTTTACTCCTTGATCAGTGCCATGCAATGCTCATTCTTCTATTGATATGGAGACCGAAGGCCCCTCGAGAAAATGCTTTTGTCTTTCTTGATGTGGATTGGTAGGAAGAACTGTGGCATCCTTAACAACCATAATTGGTTGAATGTCCATAGAGCGTCTTCGATTGGTCATGTCATTTCTTTTCTTTTCTCTAATTTCTTCAAGGATTTCATTGATGAGCTAGGAGGATCCAAGAAGGAATTTTTTTTGAAGTCCTCCAATCTCAGTAAAACTGGCGTCAGATCAAAGGGCTCATCGAGATGATTCCAATGATGTTCGTTTCACCTCAAATGGACTCCGTATGAGAAATTTATCGCGTTCTGTTGTATTGATGAAACAGGCAGATTTGGCAAAATGGGGGTGCCACGTGGCACCACTGGCAGGGTGACACGTGGAATCCATACAATACAGATGGATGACATGGAAGTTGTATGGAAAGACATGTGGCATTACGGTCCAATCAGGATGAGACATGTGTCATGTACAGACGATGAGGTGGCAATCCAGTCAGCAGTACGGACCAATCCGAATGCGACACGTGTCTATACGGAGGTGACTGCACAACTTAGTTGGCAGTATGACAGATTAGTTGGCAGCTGACTGGGTGTTGAGGTGGACCAATCCGGAACTGCCACATGACAGCACTGGATTGGCCAATATTGATTGAAGTTCACCAAAATGTTGCTGCTCCGCCGGTTTCGAACTCCTGACCTCCCATACCATGTCTCTGTGCCTTTACCAACTGCGCTGGTAGTGTTCCTTGTATAATGTATGGAGATGAATTTATTTAAAGTGGCATTTCAAGCCCCAAAGGAGCCAGAGCTTAGCCCCGACCTTGGTTCTTCCTCCAGTGTGACTGGAAGCTCTGACTAGCACGCCAGCCTGCGCTCTATTTCAGCACATGTCGAATTATAAACTATAGAAAATGGGTTATAAGTGGGTCTAAAAACAAGTTACGTTATAACAAATTTGTTTAAAAAAAAACCATATTATGGGTTCAATGAACCATGTGGTTTTGGGGGAAAATAATTTTATTGTAATATTCTAAAAATATAAAATGTGGTTGGCATAGTTGTAACTATGTCAACTACATAATTTAAGAAGAGCCTAACCAAGTGTGGGGAGTTGGAACCATATGCCTTCTTGGGCAAAATTTGTTGTAACTAAAGAATCATGAGGAGAATGTGGAGTGGGGCAAGCCAAGCCTATATAAACCCACTTAATTTCCATTTACTAGCATGCTTTGGAGTGGAGACTTTGTAGCTAAAGGAGAGAAGGGAGATTGCGTAGCTCTGCAAGAGGAAGGTACGAGTGTTTATACTCGTTTTACACCGTCTTCAGGCTTCGGAGTTGCTGGAAGCAGTCTTGTTCTGTTTTGGGCAGCGGTTCTCTTCTTGACCATTGTCGCCAAGGTATCATTGTATCATTGCCATGTATTTTGCCTTATGCTGAGATTATAGATCGGCTCTCCTCTTGAGAAGCAGGCCCGGAGACGTAGTCCATCCTGGACGAACTCCATTATCAACTTGTTGTCTTTATGTGCGTATTGTCTATGTTGTTTGGTTCTCTTCTTATGGATTTGTGAGCTTCATTCATGCTCTTTATGCAATTCATGTTAACATCGTAGAGTAGCAAAGATATTGTTTTTGGATCATGTGGTATCAGAGCAGGTTTATTTGACGTTGGATTGTGAGTGTGGATTCTCACGAGGGCTAAACTGCAAGCTGGTGAGGGTACATTAGAGCCTTACAATTTCTAGATCGGACGTGCACACCGAAGGAGGAAGATGGATGCTAATGATGCCCGCATCGAGATGGAGGAAAAATTTCACAAGGTCTTCTACATGATGGCCGACAAGGTAGACAAGTTGTTTGCAGACTATGAAGAACGCATGGCAAAAGAAAGAAAAGGCAGTGAAGTAAAGAAGGAAGACAAAGAAGTGAAGGACGAAGGAAACGCTTCAGTTAACCAAGGAAGAGGTGGTGAAGAGCCTCCTGAGCCTCCCTCTTCACCTTCAGCTTCAAGCACAAGTTCAAGTGCTTCTTCCTCATCTCAATCTCAGCATTCCAAGGTTCCTCACAAAGAGCCTCAAAAGAAGCCCTTATTGAAGCTCGATGTGAAGTTTGATTTGCCCATGTTCAATGGGGAAGTGAATTTGTAGAGAAGTTGAACAATTGGATAAGGAAAATTGAGGTCTATTGCTGAGTCCAGGAGATCAAAGAAGAAGATGTGAAGATTCAGTTGGATTCACTTCGGCTGACAGGCATCGCACTTGTATGGTGGGAAAGCAAGCTTCAACAAGGTAGCAAACAAATGGGTAATCTTCTCTCATCATGGTTTGCTTTCATTTCTGCTTTACGTAAGCAATTTTATCTGTTGGGTTATGTTCAAAAGGCTGTGATGGATTGGCAAAGTTTTAGACAAGGCAAGGGTCAGAGTGTTCATAATTTTACTGAAGAATTTAGAAAGAAAGATCTAGAGTTGAATATTTCTTAGATTCTCCTGACACTCTTTTGAAGTACATTGGTGCTCTTCATCATTATCTATGCCATACTTTGTTGTTGTTGAATCCTACTAGTGTGGATGAAGCAAGTGTTCAGGCTAATCATCTTGAGAGCAGGGGGAAGCATTTGCAAGAAGACCATCCGAAGAAGCCTTTCAAGCCCAACAACAACCACAAGTCCAAAAAGAAAGACAAGAGCAAGAAGACAGCTACTGCTAAGAAGGAAGGAGGAAAGCTCCATTGCCAACATTGCGACACTGATGGGCACGATGAAGAAAGTTGTTGGAAGTTGCATCCTGAATAGAGGCCAAAGCATTATGGAGGAAAAAAGAAGAAAAATACCATTGCAACAGTGCAACAAGATTTGGGTTCTGACTCGGGTGACGAAACCATTATTATAGCCGTGGGAATGCAAGGTAAAAAAACTCCTCATACTGGTTCAAGTTCTACTCATGTTTCTAAAGAAAATGATAAAAGAAGAAGTGAGTTGTTTCACATCAAAGTTGTGTCTAAGCATACAAATATTGAAGCATTATTTGATCCAGGTTCTCAAGTAAATTTGATCTCAGAATCAGTTGTTAAGAAGTTGGGCATACAAACTAAACCTCACCCCAAGCCTTATCCTCTTGGATGGGTATGTGATAATGCTAAGCTACAGGTGACTAAGCAATGCAGGTTAAGGTTTGCTATTGCTTCAAAGTTGATTAATGAGGTGGACTTAGATTTTGTTCCTCTTGACATCTGCGGTATCGTATTGGGAAGCCCATACTTGTATGATCGAAAAGCAGTATTCTTCCGTCACGAGAATGAGTACCATCTCACCAAAAATGGGGTGGAGTACATCGTGAGAACTCACAGTATGAAGGCTAACACCACTCTTGTTAGTGCAGGACAAATGAAGAGACTCATCAACACTAATAAGAGATACATGCTCATGGTTGTGAGAGAAAAAGATGCTGAAGCATCTGATGCTTTCAAAGGTTGTGATCCTTCTCATAAAAAGGATATGATTGATATTGTGGCTAACTATGATGAAATATTTCAGGAACCTACAGGTTTGCCTCCCAAAAGGGAGATTCAACATGAGATTCATCTCCAGCAGGATGCCCCTCTTCCTAATGTGGGCATGTACAGGTTGTCCGTAGTTGAAATGGCAGAGATTAGGAAGTAGGTTCAAGACTTGTTGGACCAAGGAGTGATAAGACCCAGCTCCTCTCCATGTGGTTCGCCGATTGTGTTGGTGATGAAGAAAGATGGCACATGGAGGATGTGCGTTGACTATCGGGCTCTA
>LPNX010696330.1:84150-98090 GCA_001517045.1 Pseudotsuga menziesii | reverse complement strand
TTCCTCCAAAAATAGCAAAAATCCCCAAAAGGGAAGAAAAGGAATAAAATAATGAGGAAAAAGGAGGAAAACCCTAAAAACAGCAAAAACCCTAAACAAGTTTCCCTAAACCATATGGTTTCCCAAAACCATGGGCAAACACTCCACCACCAAAAAACTATAAATAAGTGATGGAGACCCCTCATTTGATATCCACAGTCATAGCACCCTTACTCTGCCAAAACATCTCGTGAAACCCTAGCTTACCATCAAGCTATTTTCACTGCTGAGAACCCACTTTTGGCCTATTTTCCACCATCGGAGAAGGAGAAGGACCAGCTCGGAGCTCGGAGCCACCGACATCGGACCAGCGCAACGGACTCCACCAACCTCTTCATCAGAGGTAACCCAAATATAAATACTTTTTATACATCTTGTCATTTTTACTTTCTGTCATTTACTTTTACTGTTTTAGTTTAGTTTTCTTTTTATTCATATCAATCGAACTGCTAATAAGGAATCCAGATTCCTTAGTAGGTGCTCATTAGCACAAGCTAGGGTGAAAACCCTAGCTACACTACCCTTGTCGCTCATCAATATCCTAGGGCACCTAAACTGCATCACAATGTTTTCAAAGATGAATTTTTTTGCTGTTGCAGCTGTGCAATCCACAACTGGTGCGGCCTCCGCTAACTTTGTCAGATAGTCAATTTCTATGATGATGTATCGTGCACTAGTTCTCTTCCCCAATGAGTTAATTGGACCCACAAAGTCCACAACCCATTTATAAAAAGGTTGTAAAGTTACCTATGGTACAAGAGGCATCTCATCTCACCGTGATGGTTTCCCAACATGTTGACATACATCATATCTATGTGCATAGATAGAGTATCATTAGGCAATGTAGGCCACCATATCCTAGCACACAGTATCCCTTCCTCCATAATGTCCACCCCTAACTCTTGCATGTGCTTCTTCCAAAATTTTTCCTTGTTCATGAGGTAAAATACACTGTCACAGGATCTCATCAGGTCCAATTTTGTATAAGTGTCCCACAGTCAACTGGAAATCCAAAGCCTCCACTACCAACTTCTTCTTTTGATTTGTCATCATCTCCTCCAGTGCAACTATAGTTTCCAAGAACTGAAGTATCAATGCATAATGGTCATTTGCGATATCAACTCGAAACAACTATCCATTCGAAAATCCATCATCAATATTGGTGGGCTCTTCACTTGTCCCAATGTGGGACAGATGATTAGGACCAGTATTCAAGCATCTTGGCTTCACAATTATTTCGAAATCAAATTTTTGAAAGAGAAGTAGCCAGCGACAGAGCTTCTCCCCCAACATAGGCTTATTGACTAGATACTTCAAAGCTGAATGGATAGTGAACATCTTGAAGTGACTTCCCAAGAGATAATGCCTGATTTTCTACAACGTATATACCATATCCAACCCCTTTCTTTCTATGTTCATGTAATTCTTCTCAGCAAAGGATAATTTCCTTCTAGCAAAGGAAATCGGATGATCCAGATCACCTTCTCCTGGTTGCACGAGTACCAGTGTTAGCACAACAGACAAGGCATCGACATGGACATGAAACTCCTTGGTCCAATTACGGAAAACAAGTATGGGTGTTGAATCCATCTTGGCCTTCAATGTGTCAAAGATACTTTGACATTCCTGGCTCCATATGAATGCAACATCCTTCTTTAATAGTTTCTCCATGGGGGAAGTAATTGCAGCATAACCACAGATAAACTTGCGATAGTACCCAGTGTGACCTAGTCTTTCATGAAGCATATTTGTATTTGTAGGTTGTGGTAGGATCAGAATGAGCACAATCTTCATTGGATCAACCAAAATGACCTCCTTACAAATGATATGACCCAACAATATCCCAAATGGTGCACAAAATATGCACTTTTTTGAACTCAATGTGATATGATGTTGTCGACACCTCTACAACATCAAGTGCAGGTTTTCGAAGTGATCCTTGATCAATTCGTATACTGTATATTCATCCATATATAATTGCATGAATTTCTGAATAAAATATTTAAATGCAGCGATGACAACTCGAGAGAATACCGGAGGGGCATTCTTCAGCCCAAAGGGAATTACTGTGTACTAAAAGCAACCCCATTCAGTGAAAAATGTGGTTTTGTGGTGGTCTTCCTTTGCAGTTTTGATCTGGTGATACCCAGAAAATCCATCTGTGAAGGAATACATTTCTTGACCACCTAATCCATCAAGAACCTCATCCATGAATGGCGTTGGAAAGGGATCATGCATGCAAGCATCATTCAGTTTCATTAGATCGACACAGATTCGGACCTCCCTAGTCTTCTTTCCTTGGAACACCATAGGAATTATCCATTCTGATTCCTTGATAGGCTCAATAATCCCTGCATCTAGCATCCGATCAATTTCATCCTTGACCCATTCTTTATATCAAAGATTCAAACAATATGGCCTCTGTCACACTGATTTTGCATCTAGTTTTAACGAGATTTTAATTTCACCTAGGTCACACAATATCCCCTTCATTTCTAAGAATTTTGTTGGGAATAGGTCATGAAACTCATGCAATAGATCTATGATATTTTCCACAGTCTCGTCATCCTAGTAGTCCCAAATCTGGGCAAATTTCGGATTCTCCTTTGTCCCAATGTTAACTTTCTTAATCTTCAGCGGTTGAGTCATGGGATCCATTGGCACATCTAGTGCTGCTACATATCGACTTCCTTTAGTCTCTGGAATATTAATATTATGAAATCCATCATCATCTTCTAGCTCACCAGAGAGGTTGTAGGATTCCATCATCGATTGCATATGGAAATGCGCATGTGGGTCCATAGGATATACGACTGGGACAAATTTTTAAGACTATGTCCCAAATGATCTATAGCGCATTGTTAACCTGTCTGTTAACATCTGCAAATCCAAAGGTATGAGCAAAGAAAATAGTCATCTCCTCTCAATTGGTGATTTCTCTCTGCATCTATGCTGATATGTACCAAGACCTTGGCATTTCATCCAATGTGTGAATAAAAGCATGGACTCACTAATCCTTGGGTCATGATGCCCACAGCGTCGACATTCCCTCATATGAATACAAGGTATATTATGTCCATCATACCTCCTAGTGTGATATACACCCATATTGTTGAAGTGCATAGTCATCAATCGTCGACATTGTGCCCATTCAAGGATGGTCTCCTTATGAACTTCCCACCAGCGTGCTAGAGTGGCCTTCAATGCTTCTCCTAATGCCAATAAGCGTTGAGGCTCAGATACCTTTGCTTCAAACTCCTTGAGGAACCCAGATAGTTTTGGTATTCTTTCATATATCGACAACTCAATGATATTAGTCACAATACGGTGTAGGGACTGTATGATCAACCAACACTTTGAGTGATACTTCATGCATTCGGTTTTGCCAATTTTCCAGTGCATCATCGGAATCAGAGGATGCAAAGCTAGTGTTGTGCCAACCCATTTATATGTTGGCAGTAGGATGGATGAAATACTTAGATATATTGTAAACATAATCCCATCCTCTTATGACTTCATCTTTGAATGGTTCAATATATTGCCTTCCTTCATTTGGATCTATCAAGGAAATGACTCGGATCTCCTGGTTCTCAAATTTCATCAACTTCTTCTGAAAATTTATCACGGCCATGTTGTCATTGGCCCAACCAATCCCTGTAAGCATGGGATAGGAGCCCCCTCCATTAATGACTTTGATGCAATCAAAATCAGCATGATTCCTCATACCTTCGACATCTACAACGAGATTTGACACATGATCGATCGGTTGAACTTTGGCCTGATTAGCCAATCTCAGATGCATTGGGGACAAACCAAGCTTCAGATCCCCCATATTTTTCTACGTCTATTTCATCAGGATATTCAATTCTAACCCAATATCTAGAATAACTAAATCAACTTCATAGTCCCCAATTTGGATGTTCATTCACATTTCCTTTCTTGTCTTTTTCTTCTGCAAATAATTTACCACAGAGTCCTGCAATTCTCTATTCGGTCGGTGCAGCAACTTCTTGATCTCAACCAGAGCATCAGTATCTTTTTCTAGGGATAAAAAACTTTTGAATACCTATTGTAAGGTACCATACTTCCGTTATGTTCCAGCTTCTAGAGAAGAATCAAAAGCAGAAGGCATGCCAAAAATAGGTGTCTTACCCATATTTCTTCCAAGCGCTTCACGAGCTTAGAAAAAGGTCTCTCTCTTGGTTGTGATATCAAAATGTGCTTTCTTCTTTCCAGCCAGTCACACTTATGGTCACAGTCCATATTTTCCATTCATCACACCTCCTTGAGTAACAATCCCAATATCAACATCCTCTGTCTGTGGTTCTGCTAGAATTGTCACAACCATCGATCCTTCATTCTGGTTCTGTGGCGGACCCTGATTCAGAGGTGGATTTTGATTCATCAGTGGATTGGTAGGCTAATTGATATTCTGATTTTTTATTGGAATTTGGGGCTGACCTTGATTCTATATTTTCTTCTAGTTTTGTATTTGATTCTGGGCCTAGAAATGATTCTGATTATGTAAGAAAGGAACATTGTCGGCTTGCCATCTCACAATTAATTGAGGAAAATTTTCAATAGTATGATCATTCACCACATAGTATACACAATGAAAATGGGGATAATCATTTTGATAGTGTCCAAATGCCTCACATTTATAATACTAGATTGATGCACGGCCCTGTCCTCCTCCACGACTGAAACCTCCTCTTCCCTTGAATCCAAATCCTCTGCAGTATCCTCCTTGCTGTTGATATTGTGGTTGAGCTACTTGTTGTTGATGCTTGGGTTGTGCCATTTGTTCTTGTGGGGGATTTGGCTGCTGCTGAACATAGTGTGCTGCTTGTATGTACTGTGGCTATGGTGGAGCCATTAGGATTTGGGTGTATTGCAGTCTTGGTGCAAACTACAGCTGAGGTGAAACCTATGTCTATGGTTGCAATGGAATAAACTGCATCTATGGTGGTAGCATATATTGGACTTGAAGTGGTTTCTGTATCACTTGCAACTATGGTTTCTGCACCATGCGAGGATCTTCACCTTTCATGAAATATGCATCTTAGGTCTACTCTTGAAGCAGATCGTAAGCTCGACAATCCTTATCCTTGTGCCCAACTGAGCAACATAATGTGCAATATAATCTTGTTGGCTTTGTAACCATTTTATGCATGTATATACAATCTTTGTGTCGATTTTGTTGGGATTTATAATGTCTAAAATAATTCACCTGATCTTTAATTATCGACCGGGGCTGGTAGGATTAGAGTTGACACAAAATATATGCAAAGGTAGAGGGCGTCGTGTAAATATTTTAACAAACAAAAGATCAAAAGATATTTCAAAATAAAAAACTGAGCCAAACTCCTAAGAATGCAATTATGAAGGTAATTAATTGATAATAAAATAAATAATTGATAAAAATGCATACGCATTGAAAATCCTTTGAATAGTCAAAATATTTCACTGTCATCTGTTCTCCTTCCTCCTCTCTCATCTATTGGAGAATTTAATTTCAGTGTTTTGATTTGCAGAGGTTGAATCTTGGATTTTTAACTTCCAATCAGAACACCTAAATCTTGTTTTTTGTAAACATATTCTCATCCAATTTGCTACAATAGACAATGGAAAATAGGCTTGAGGTTGTTTACGCATACCTAACTTTAAAAATATTATATGATGGGATGGCTTGTATTATTTCCACAAACACATGGTTGTAGAATTTCTATAGAAATTTAAAAGGTTTGAACTTTTAAATGAAAAAAGAAATGCATTCATTGGTCTAGAAACCTCAAAAGTTTGGAGTCATGAATGGAAAGCACTTTCAAATATGAACTGCAACATTACAAATTTTAATAACAAAGTACTGTAAACATTGACCCAAACCCTAAATAAAAATGTTGAAACAGCTTTATTTTCCCCTAAAAGGGCCAATTATCAGCTGTTATGGTTATGGTATTGATAACAATTAGATCATCCATAGAGTTTCAAACAAAAAAACAAGTTATTACTATTATCAAAATAGGATAAGTCTCCCTCCTCTTACGAATCACAAGAAACAATGCTGAAATGAGCCTCCAAATATTGATCAGAATGAAGCATTTTTAAGGGTTTGACATGAGCTTACATGGGGAATTGAGATGAGGCATTCATATGATGGCTTTGCCTTTGAATGTAAGACTTAAGAACATTGGTTGCTTTATCAGTAATATACTTATTATCAAATATAAAATAACATTTTTTCTACATTGATGTTTTGGTTTCTTGAGTACTACTTCATCCTTTGCTGCAATATCTTTTCCAATGCTAGGCATCGATTTTATGACTAGTTCCAAATACTCTCATGGGGTTATCTTCCTACCATCTTCTGCCAGGTTCAAATAAAAATCCTGCTACAAAATCTCAAGAAATTTATAGAATGTTGATGTGTAACAATTACCAAAAGAATAAACATATGTTAAAATGACGATCTTTCATAAATTTATATGTTATTTGATCTCTTTAACCTATATATGTGGAGAAATAAATAAATGCATTAATCAACATGAAAAATAATCAAGTTGCTCAAAACAATAATTTTTCTTGCATTAGGGATATATTACACAATAATAACTTCATAAGAATTAGTATGGACCTTGTAATTTTTCCATCAAATCAAACACATTTGTGTTAAGTGTTAACCACTTCATTCACCTTTGATTGCACAGAGAGGAGTGAGGTGATCTCATCCAAGTATGGGAAGATGTTGTCACATTATGTAACATAGATTTCTCAAAAACAAAAAGTAATTATAAAAAAATCATGTGGGATCATAACTTATCAAAAATAAGCTAAAAAATTAATGTCAGCTTATAAAATAAAAAAATTAAAACGAACATGAATCTATCATAAACCCTCCAATTTCTTGAGGTGTAAATTTTTTTCTTTTAAATTTTTTATAGATCAAGAAAAAAATTACACCTCAAGAAATTGAATCCTCTCGGTGCTTAATAGATCTAGGTTTAAGATGGATCTATGCTGGCTATATCACAGTTTCTTTTATCTAAACTTTCAAGCTTGTAATAATCTGAATTCTACTGCCATGACAAACCAATATAAAATAAGGACAAAATGAGTACAGGTTACAGGATAAGCTATCTAAAAGTATTTATATTGGTGAGTCATCATCCTGAGTAATGATTACATCAGTCATACATGTTAGATGGCTTTGAATTTTCAACATCATTTCTTTATAAATTAAAGCTTTGCCCAAAATTTTGAGAAAATAAAGCATCTCACTCACGCGCAAAAGCCACACAAAGTGTGGAGAGAATTTCCCAATATCTGTTGTTGTGGTTCAACCATTTGAATCTCTAACTCGAATATGTTTTGTCATATCGGTAATAAGAGATAAACAATCCAGAGCTGCTTCATCAATCCCTCCCATATGAATTAAATTGGCAATCGGTATTGAGTTGGTTTTACAGAATTAATAACCAAAATAATCCAACAAGACCTTTCAGAGACAAGTCAAACAAATGTGCAAATCCAGGCAAGTTCTCTAGTATGCCATTTAAGCAAAATAAACTGCTTCAAATATAAAGAAACTAGACAGAGGAACGATATTCAACTCGACAAACAATGAAATATTTTCTTACAAATTTACAAATTGAAGGATGGAAAATACTGATTAGCTTAAATATATAATCAGAAGCTCAGCAAGGTTCAATGATATGATAAGTGCTAAGAAGCATGCTAAGAGATATAAGAAATGACAAACCTGATTATACACAAACATGCTTGACAAAAGGGCTGCCAACGAAAATATCTGTGTACTGCATGTGCCCTTCAAAAACAAACACAGACAAAAAAATTAGTTAGTATAAGAATAATAATGGAACAGAGAATTTGATTAGAGACGGGCCATGTGCACTATTCTGTAGGAACTTATAAAAACATTAATACATAGATAATATGAGATGATTTGATGAGATGATTTTATTACTATACACAAGTGGACATAAAAGGTAGCTGAACAGGACTCAAAAGTACAATCCAGTGGTAACAAATTGTGGAAGTGCCAAAGGAAATCCCAGAATCTAAAAGGTAAAGTATACAAGAAAAAGGCTGATCCACTTTAATAAATATGGAGAATAGTAAATGTCACAATTTATTAATTTTACAGTTGTTACGTATACAGGGTCCAAGGTAGGCTACTCGTTAACCCCTGAAATTGCTCCACAACAGTTTCAACGGTCAAGGACTAGCGAGATCCCTTTCGGCTAGTCATGTTTATCGATGATCAATGACATACATGCTTCAGTATTCAAGCAAGTAGAGGGGTGTTATCACATCCATGTTAGTTGGAGCCAGTGTAGGACCAACAGTTTACGAGTCCTATACATGATTAGAGATATTCGTATTTACAGAGTGAAATATTACATTACAATTTTAATAGCTGATTTGCAGGTGATCTCAACCTACAATTCATAGTAGACTATAGTGCACTACTGGAAAGGAACACAATAATGACCCAAATAGAAAAATGTAGCACTTCTGGTTCTTTTGTTGATAGTGCCGTCACTCCCAATCCATGAGCACTGCAATACACAAAGTGAAAGAAATATAAGTTATTCTATGTATTGGTCTAAATACAACAATTGCATTGGCAAAAGCACATGGACATAATGTTGGCTTCATCTATTGCACTAAGAGAAGAAAGGTGCAATTTACAGCCTAGGTGGGGATGAGGTTAATCGATCAAATATGTGTGTGCGTTCCAGTTTAATGGTGCATTGAATATAGATAGTGCAGTGGGGGTAATGAAAATTTTAACATAGATGGTGCATTGGGTGCTTTGAATATGTAAACTATCAAAAACCCATTGTTAGAATAATCAAACCCATAGTATTACCCACTTAGACATTAATTCATTTATTTTTGTCTTATTTGCCTAGTTCATGAGTCCCACCATGTGCAAGTTGCTAATTGCCTATCCATAGAGGTCAAACTTGCCATCTTTGACTCATGTAGCTCTTGGGAAAGCCTTAGGAATCAAATTTTCTTTATTCCTGGCCTCCTAGGTGCCCTTCTACTTTTTCTGCTTTATTGCCTGCTTTCTCAGTGTTTTAAGGCACATAGGAAAGCAAGACTAGGTGAGGTGAACTTGTTTTTTGCCCCTTTCATCCTCCACTCTTTCCTCCATGCAAAAGCATGTATGAGCTTCCATTCCATCACTCATTATCTTTCCCATGCGCCCTTGCCAATTCGTGAGCCTCATGACAGATTTGGGATCAGCTTTTTACACCTATGGGGGATTTGCCTATTTTGGGTAAGCCTGCTTTATGCTAGTTTTGGATGCCTCCTTATGCATTTGATCTCTTGATGTATTCTATATATTCAGAAACCTATGTTATTACAGGGTTGGCTATTGTACGCTCAGTTAATATAATTTTGTGCTACAACTCCATATTCAGTCTCCATTGTTAGCAATTTTGCATGATCAATTGATAATTGTTGTGGGTAAAATTAATCTACTGCTGGCCTGAATTTCTACATGGTATCAGAGCCATTGTAGGTTGTTACTCTCCTTCAAAAATTGTTTTCTAGGTTTGACATCAAGACTGGGAGCCTTCTACTGACAGCCGAGACAGATTTTCTAAAGCTATGGATTCACAGAAAACTATCTTGACTCCCTTCAACTATTTTGAATGGAAAGCAGAGATGGATATCTTGTTGAGAGTGAAATCCCTCTACAAGGTGACTATGGCTACAGAAGCAGAGCCCAATGCTACTGCAGAGAAGATCAAATGGCACAATTGGAGAGATGAGGCCTATGGCCTCCTATGTCTCAGTATTTCCCGAGACCTTTGTTTCCATCTCGATGGATTAACTTCACCGGATCAAGTATGGGAGAAGATTTCTTATCTTTTTGGAAATACAGATGAGATGAGGGGACATCAGATCGAAAATGAGCTGATTTCTCTGAGTTCCAGTAGCTTTGAATCCCTGCAGCTATATTTCTCCAAGTTCAAAGCACTAGTTTTGCAGTTGAAGCAGTGTGGTATCGAAAAGAAAGATGATCAGCTCGTATTGGCCATCCTCTCGAAGCTAGGAGCTGACTACTCAGTCTTTGTTTAGATCTTCTATGCCAGAAAACTCACAGCTCGAACCTGGAAGATGCCTAGCCTTGCAGATTTCATGGAATCTCTCACACAAGAACAAGACAAGCTGGTGATGATGGGCACCATCAAACCATCCAAAGATCAATCTTTGATTGCTGGAGATTTGAGGGTAGATTCAAAAAGAAAAAAGAAATCTAAAAAGCCACCTGAGCAAAGAAGAGACAAGAAGCAGTCTCCATAGGATCAACAAGGTCCCAAGAAAAATACCCAGAAGAAGAAAAACAAAGGTGAAATGAACAAGTGCTCATACTGTTCGAAGGGAAATCACACTGAAAGCTATTGTATGAAAAATCAGATTGATATGATGACCAATCTCCTGGAGAAGAATGGCATCTCCCTTCCAGAAAGCTCAAAGAAGAGAGAAGGAGGATCAAGTTCCGATGATAGAGAGAGAGTTCATGCTCTAGTTGCTAGCACATCAAGCTCACCCAGTTTTATCATAGATTCTGGAGCTTCAAGACACATGGTTTCAACTAAGGAGGAATTCTCCTCACTGGATATGTCGAACGGACCATCTATTGTACTGGGAGATGACTCTCTCACTGAAAGTAAAGGCAAAGGAAGGATAGATCTTGATCATGGTAACTTCAACAATGTGTTGTATGTCCCTGGTCTCACCTCCAAACTTTTGTCAGTGCACCAGATGACCCACACTGGGTCTCCTAAGAAATTCATATTCTCCCCCAATGAAGTTGAGATCACAGAAATCTCAAGTGGTAGAGTCATTGCAAAAGGAGTAGCGAATCATGCTCAAAAGGTATACATGTTTTCACACTTCCTACCTTACTCAAACCCCTCTTCTCTTCTTATCCATGCTAATGAAGCCAGCAAGCTGTGGCATGAAAGATTTGGCCATCTAAATTACAAGTATCTGTCTGATCTTAGTGAGAAAGAAATGGTCATAGGGCTGCCCAAGATAAAATTTTCCAAAGGAGTCTGCCAAGGCTGTATCCTAGGAAAACACCCAGAGCATAAGTTTGAGAAAGCTAGTCATGAGAGAACCTCTACACCCCTCGAGCTGATTCACAGTGATGTTGCTGGCCCATTCCCTCATATGTCCATGAGTCAGGCCAAATATGCATTGACCTTTATTGATGATTTTTCCAGGTATTGTTGGGTTCACTTCATGAAACACAAGTCTGAAGTTTTTGGCCTATTTAAAGTCTTTAAGGATTTGGTTGAAAACCAGTGTGGAAGGAAACTCAAGGTCCTCAGATCTGACAATGGTGGTGAGTATGTCAAGTCTGAGTTTATTAACTATTGTGCAGATGCAGGTATTCATATGCAGCATTCTATCCCCTACACACCACAGCAAAATGGTGTTGCTAAGAGGAAGAACAGATCACTGAAGGAGATGACAACATGCATGATGGAGGCCAAAAATTTGCCACCAAAGTACTGGGCCGAAGCTATCAACTGTGCAGCCTATATATAGAATAGGGTGCCTCACAAACAGCTTGATGGCATGACTCCCTTCGAAGCATGGAGTGGGCACAAGCCAGATGTGACCCATTTTAGGATTTTTGGCTCAAAGGCATGGGCTAGAATCCCGACAGAGAAGAGGAAGGATTTGCAGCCCCAAAGCCAAGAGTGTCTTTTTGTTGGATACTCTGAAGATTCAAAATGGTACAAGTTGATAAATTTGAGCACAAACAAAGCCTTCATTGAAAGGTGTGTTCAGTTTGAAGAAGAACCCCTTGCAGTAGTGGAAGTTGGTGAAGCCTCTTCACCACCTGAACCTCAAGAAGTAAGTAAAGAGTTTGTTGAACATGCTGATTCTGATTTGTCTAATGGATATGAGTTTATTGCAGACCCAAACAGCCCCACAAGACCTAAATGGGAAGCCAAGACACTACATGCAGCAGGTGAGCTAGCTGGGGATCCCAATGAACCAAGGAGGACTAGATCTCAATTTGAGAGTGGTCTGTGCATGAAGGATCCTATGTTTGCTGAAAAATGATATTTGATGGTGCATTCCGATCCTCAAACATATGAATAAGCAGTAGGAGATCCAAGATGGCAAGCTTCCATGAAGGAGGAGTTCAGCTCACTCCAGAAGAGCAACACATGGGAGCTAGTGGATCTTCCTCCAGGGAGAAAACTAGTACAGTGTAAGTGGGTCTATAAGACCAAATTTGCTGCTGATGGTTCACCACTAAAGTACAAGGCTATATTGGTAGCTAAAGGCTACTCACAAGTTCATGGCATCGATTACAATGAGACCTTTGCCCCAGTGGCAAAGATGGATTCCATCAGGCTAGCTCTAGCCATTGCAGCCTCAAGGCAATGGGAGGTACATCACATGGATGTAAAATTTTCCTTTCTGAATGGAGATCTCACTGAGGAGGTATATATGCAGCAGCTTCAAGGAAGCTCACAGGCTGAGATTGCTTCCTTAGAAGGAGCTATGAACCAAGCCTTCTCCATGACAGATTTGGGGCTCTTAAGTCAATTTCTGGGGCTTGAGATTGCTCAAACCAAAGCTGGAATAAAGGTGCACTAGTCCAAGTATGCCTTGGATTTTCTGATCAAATTCAAAATGCAAGACTGCAAAGCAAGAAAAACTCCTTTCCTTTCAGGAGTGAAGCTGGAGGAAGATGATTCTCCATCGATGGTAAACAATACACTGTATAGACAATTGATTGGATGTTTATTGTATTTGACACATACTCGACCTGATATTTGTTATGCAGTAAGTGTGGCTTCTAGATTCATGGATCAGCCTCATGAGATCCATTGGAAAGCAGCCAAAAGGATCCTTAACTTTGTTCAGGGAACAAGGACACATGGGATCTTCTATAAGGCAAAATCTGATCTTGATTTGATTGGATTTACTGACAGTGATTGGGCAGGTGATAGCACAGACAGAAAGTCCACTTCAGGGTATGTGTTCATGCTTGTAGAAGGGCCAATCAGCTTTTCAAGCAAGAAACAGAGTGCCATTGCACTCTCATCTACAGAAGATGAGTACAGAGGAGTTGTTAATGCAGCAACTCAGTGTTTATGGTTGCAGGGTTTACTTGGAGAGTGTGGTTTCGAACCTGAGTACTCAACTACCATCTACTGTGATAATCAGAGTACCATTAGAATCTACAAAGATCTAGTTTAGTAGCAGAGAACCAAACACATTGAGATTCACATGCACTACATCAGAGAGCTTGTGCATGATGGCACCATTCACCTACTCTTCTGTTCATCTTCAAAACAAGTAGCTGATATCTTCACCAAAGCATTTTGTGAGAAGACCTTCAGCAATATCAAATCACTGCTGGGGATTGCTGATCATGCTGTAAAGGCATGAGTGGAGACAAGATTCTACAATTTTGTTTTACAGTCCATGTTTAAGGGAGGATTTTCCCAAGTTGGTTTTGCCTCTTTCCTTGTTTCATATGGACTTGTAGTATGTAAAGGGTGACTAAGACTTGTTACTAGGCCTTATATTTTTTATTTATTACTCATAAATTCAAGCTTAAGGGGGGGTGTTAGAATAATCAAACCCATAGTATTACCCACTTAGACATTAATTCATTTATTTTTGTCTTATTTGCCTAGTTCATGAGTCCCACCATGTGCAAGTTGCTAATTGCCTATCCATAGAGTTCAAACTTGCCATATTTGACTCATGTAGTGCTTGGGAAAGCCTTAGGAATCAAATCTGCTTTATTCTTGGCCTCCTAGGCGCCCTTTTTCTTTTTCTGCTTTATTGCCTGCTTTTTCAGTTTTTTAAGGCACATAGAA
>LPNX010696330.1:10331-84053 GCA_001517045.1 Pseudotsuga menziesii | reverse complement strand
GTGAGGTGAACTTGTTTTTTGCCCCTTTCATCCTCCACTCTTTCCTCCATGCAAAAGCATGTATGAGCTGCCATTCCATCACTCATTAGCTTTCCCATGCTCCCTTGCCAATTCGTGAGCCTCATGACAGATTTGGGATCAGCTTTTTACACCTATGGGGGATTTGCCTATTTTGTGTAAGCCTGCTTTATGCTAGTTTTGGATGCCTCCTTATGCATTCGATCTCTTGATGTATTCTATATATTTAGAAACCTATGTTATTATAGGGTTGGCTATTGTACACTCAGTTAATATAATTTTGTGTTACAGCTCCATATTCAGTCTCCATTGTTAGCAATTTTGCATGATCAATTGATAATTGTTGTGGGTAAAATTAATCTACTGCTGGCCTGAATTTCTACACCCATCTCCACATAGCTCTAGCTTTGATATGCACTCAGAGGTTGTGAATCTTGGGTATGCATATATCAAGTTTAGATTGGTCTTTGGGTGCATATTGACCATGATTTAGATGGGTTTGTGCTAGTAGATAATAAATAGAAGATGAGGCTTAACAAGGACCATACACAAAATGTGGACTTATGATCTATGCTTAGTTGTATAGAAGGGAAAATTCTTCATTTTTTAATTTTCCAAGAAATCAACCAAAAACATATCTCTGAAACATAGAAGAAGCATAGATGCATCAAAAGGAGATATGGTATGCATGGACTTCCATCTCCAATGAAAATCCACTAATATCAGCAATGAAATCATTGACAATAAGAGACAATTCCTTCGATGAGAAAATTAAACCAAGGTAAACTAATCATCCAATTGATTGGCATGGAGTCTATGTTGGGTGTGGAGCTCTACATAAGAGGAAGCTACCATATTGAACTTGAAACCAACCATAGAAAATCTGAATGAATAAATGTGAGCATACGTATTTTGTTTCCCCTCTAGAAATTCCTATTTAGGGAGTGAGTAAGAAAATGAGAATATATGCAGCTAGGGGAAGAAACATTTGTAGGAAGATATATAATGGACAAAGACAACCATGATGTAGATCATTATTCAATACCTAACTTGAATATCCTATTGTAGAAATAGTAAGAGGTAAAATTCATTTCATGGAAGGATGCTTCTAAACAGGCACATAGAACCAACAGAGTGTAATTCAATCAATGTAAGTTTTCCTCCATAATCAGTAGATCACTTATTAGGAACTTACAACAACCAAATACATATCAGTGAGTTATTTCTACTAGTGTAAAGTCTATGCAGGATTAGTAAGCAGGTTAACACAGTGGACATGTATTTCCATTCCAAACGCTATGAACAAGACAAAACTTGGAAGTAAGCAAGCAAAAATTGTTCCAACACTGCATGAATTTAAATAATATAAGCTTACCTCCATATTCAAGGATGGTTCCATAACTCTTATCAAGCATGCTCCAATATCCCCCTCATTGGGAAATGCTTTGGGCATCCCCATTAATGTATTATAATATACTAATTTGGTAACTTATGGTGATTTATGGACATGGATAAAATTTCATTGTTTTCTTTTATAGTCATTTAACCAATTTCCATTTAATCCATGCTACAAAAAGAATAAATTAAGAATCTGGTAGACAAAAATGAATATCCTATTATTAACCAAAACCATCTTAAGCATTGTATCTAGGTTGTGACCTGGAGGCTGTAGCGATTCCTCGTCCAATAGGATCATCCAAACCAAGCTTGTCGAGAAATATTTGTGCAAAATTTTCTCCAACCAATCCCATTAAAACCATAAGATTTGTTGTAAGGGGAAGATTTGCAGCTGTAATACAACAATTTCATAATGTGATCAACCTCGATCCCTCTTTTTAAATCCTAAATAATAAGGATATATGTCATACAAACTAAAATCAAAACCAGATTATCTAGAAAGCAAGTGGTGAATCATTGAAGAGGATGCTATCATCATTCCACCAGATTGTAGCATGGCTGTAATGAAAATACATACAAGAATATAGCTCTATGTTCATTGTTGACACATCCAAAAAATTTAGTACTAGATTCAATTTTGGAATTTGTTTTGGACATTATACTTCATGGATTGAATTTTGTGGAAACAATTAATAATATTTTGAGTAAATTTTTTTTCACCACTTGTGTGCTGATTTTTATACAATTAGACTTGGAGAGTGTGAACCTAAAAATTAAACCACCCTAAATCTGAGAGCAGGTGACTTCCTTTAGTGAATAAGTGAGCAGCTGCAATATAAGGTTATACAAGCATTACAATCATGCACAATCTTTGATTTGATTTTCAGTAACATACGTGGTTTTTTCTTTTTTACTCATGGTTTTTTCGAGAATGTGATTGTATAGTGTATATAGACATTTACAGATATTAGCCACTTGCTCAAAAGTTTTGAAGGGAGATTGGTAATAGTTGATTCTTGGTCCAAACTAAGGTAAATTTGTACATAATTATTTTTCTTTCTTTGGGGAATCCTACATCCTACTTCCCTCTCTTTCAGTATAGTTTATTATCGAATACCTTAGATGTGCATGTTTAGGAGGTGGCACTCATGGATTTTCCAGACCTGGGGTATTTTTTTGGTTTGATATCTACATGACTTCTCTACATTGTGGTAACAGATAGTGATAAAATATGTTCTCTAGCCATACATTTCTTTTATTGGCTACGTAGTGAGGGAGCACTGACTGGGAATATTGAATGATTGGTTCTTATAGGCATGCTAATGGATATCCATTGAAGACTTATGCTGACACATTGTGGAACATCACTAATTGCTAATTGATGTTTTCCTTACTTTTCTATAACCATTAAACAATAAGGACTCCAGTCTACTCCATTTCCAATATGTTTTGGTTTCTGTAATAAGCAATGCTAAAAAGTCTCCAATCAAAATAATTTTAGAAGATACAACTAGCATTCATTTATCTTAGTATACAAACAGGATATACAGTTGGGCAAAATCAACATTACTATTTTTTTTTAAAGAAAGTGGGAATAGTTTTCCAATTAGCCATTGGTAATAGTGATTACAACTAATGGAGAATATATAAGAATATTGAACTGAGGCCTTAATCTTGCACTACAAGAACAACATTGATCATGTATGATAAAGCAAAACACAACTTAGGATATTTTTCAAGCTTGTGGGGTTCTACAAGATTTGGATATCTTTTTCCTGCCCTGGGATTATGGTCTGTGACTACATGCAATGTTAATTATGAAATTGACAATTGTAAAGAAGGAAATGGGATCCAAACTTATAGTTAGCTATATTAATCAATAGTAAGCTCAAATTTTATCTCTACCCTAATCCCGTTCTAGTCTAAAAAGGATAAATTTTATTCATCTAAAATCCCAACTTCAATCTAATCTCAAATATGACCACCTCAAAAAAAAAGTGTTTGTGATTACTGTTAATGGAAAAATGGAAACAATTTATCGCAGTAATGTTGATTACATCTAATGGATATATGCCAGATACATATTGAACTAAGAAATACCAAACAGGGTATTAGTACATTAAGACTACTCAACACAAATTGTCAATTAGAAATTATGCTTCATTCCCTTGACCAATTATGCCAAACACAAAGTATGCAAAGTCAACACACCCTCAAGTAGATATAAGCACTTACTAATGACAAACTCCATGCTATTTTCATATTACATACTATAATATGGGTGTTATTGATTGGCACTGTCTTTCAGAAGAATTGTAAAGAGCTCTGCATGTGTCTTGGGTGTCTCCCCTGTGCTCTTGGTTCTCCTTAGGCTGCGCCATCGGTGCTATGCATGATAGGCCTTTAGATATTTTGTGTTTGTGTTGGACTGCGTATGTTAGAGCTTTCTCTGCTTTCCAAACCGGTGCTACATATGCTAGGGCTTCCTTTGCCTTAAGATACATATCTCGTTGGATAGAGAATGGCTACAATACAAGTAGGGATTTCTTCAGGTTATGCGGCAATCCTTCTCTGTGAACTTAACGGATACAAAAAGTCTCAAGCCTCATACAAGAGACAAATGAACGGAACACATGTTCAATCAGAAATGATTATTAGGATCCATTTTGGGGGTTTCTAGATGATGGAGAGGGAGGTAAGTGGTGATTGAAATATGTTTCCTTTGTTCTCTTCTGGGCATCCAACCTCATTCATGAATACAGTCTGCACACTCAGTAGCTTTTCTTATTCTATGGTTGTTTGGTAGATAAGAGATTTAAGGGAGTCTACTGTGAGAAGAAGAGTACCTCCGTCATTGCCAAAGGTTGCTGTGAAAGTGATGAAGACTACCTCCATTATTACCAATTTCATATTCATGGCCCCCAATACCTATATCCCTACATAAAATAAAAAATACCTATTGGCCACTTAATCCTAATTGATAGATTGGCTTTACTTTTTAGTATATTAAAACTGCCAATATAAATTGATGCACTAGGCTATTACAGAACTGGAAAACCCCTTGTGATGGTGGCAAAATTCTACACCATTCCAACAGGCGTGCTTGTGTTTCTTCTTTTTCTTTTGGGTTGGTGCCCTTGTAGGGGAAATCTCAATTCTGCTTAGGACAAGAAGAGACCAGGGGACCATTGCTGAAACAAGATGTGCACCAAAAGGAAACTTGTTTGTAATCCAGATTTTGTTTCTAAACTACTCCATCAACATTTGAAAACATTTTCTTTCGAAGACCAGGTTCCAAATCCAGCTACATGTCCGGAAATAGACTCTAGGGTGATTGAGATGAACCTTCCAAAACAACCAAAAATTTCCTCAAGGGAATCTAATTCTAAAAATGTAGAGGGAGGTTTAGATTCCTTACCCAAATTCAAATAGAGGATAAGACATCACAGAAGGGATGAAATGATCAGTGCCAAGGCTGTATGAATAAACTAGCATGGTCCCAAAACTAGGGACCTTTACACATAATTTATTCTCTATATTTTCCAACAGAAAATCCATGATGTAAAAACTAAAAACACTTTTTGCAAGGATAGATGATAGCCTCCTTGTGTAGAAATAGATTCCATTAATTGGAAAATCGAAGAATGGAGTTCAACAAGTTTTGGCCAAATACTGTCAAACAACAAATCAGCCCTGTGGAAGCTGTAATAAGATTCTTTGGTTGTAACCACTAGATGGTTGATCTTTCCAAAAGAAGCATTTGGGTATTTTTCTAGAAAGGCCCTCACACCATGAGAGGCACTGAATGCATTAGCAGCACTATAGGTTGGTGGTGGGGTTAAGGAAGGATTAGCACCCTTTTTCCAAAAGAAGCATTTGGGTATTTTTCCAGAAAGGCCCTCACATAATGAGAGGCACCGAATGCATTAGTAACACTATAGGTTGGTGGTGGGGTTAAGGAAGGATTAGCCCCCTTTTGGATTGAAAAACTTATATCATGATCATTGAAGGATTTACACATCCTTTTTAGAAGGAGCATCAACCCCCTTTAATGTAAGAGGGGAATGCAATCTTCCCATAACCAATTACTAGTTTTGTTTTTTGTTTTTTTAGCTCATGTTTATTTTTCTAAGCAATATTGAGAGCCATTCTCTTAGGAGAATGGAGACACCTGGTCCATTCCTAGGGTGTGGACTCAACCTATAGTTGAGTAACCATTCTATCGAATGGGGATATCTTGTCTAGGACTACGATATGGAACCAATCCAACACTAGGGGACTCAACCTTGAGTTGAGTGACCATTTTGTTGAATGGTGACGTCATATCGGGGACTAGGATGTGGAACCCATATAGAACTGGGGTTATCAGCCTATAGCTGAGTGGCCATTCTTTTGAATGGAGGCACTTGGTCAGTTACTAGGAATTTACCTATTCCGGGACTAAGGACTCAACTCGAGGCTAAAGGCTATTCTCTGAAAGAATGGAGGAGCTTGGTCTATTACCAAGTATTTAACCTAGTGTCAAATTATGTTGCCTATGGCTGAAGCACCTGGTTTGTCACTAGGAAGACATTATAATCCCTAGACTCGGTCTAGGCATGTGTGACACTCTGACCCTCGATCACTGGGCTTTGTGATCTTCTTTAAGGTTTATCTACCCTTGGTTAAGACACCTTAGTATCTAATCTTGGTTTCAGACAGAGTGAGATAAAAGAATTAGTAATTCTATCTCTTTATGATGTTGTGCTTTGAGTGGGGATAAAAGACCACCTTAACCACTTGTATTGACCATAGGGCACTTGAAGAAGGCTAAAGCAGAGGTCAAAAATACCTAAGGACCGTTAGTACCAATAAGGTGTAAAAGTGAAAGTGACACAACTAAAAATAACCAAATAATGACCAATTGTTATGTGGTCATTTTTAGTCTAGATATTCTGTGACCAAATTTGGTCATTTATCTTGGTCTTTTTCAATTTAGTTTTTTCATGTGACCAAAAGTGGTCATTTATTTTGATCTTTTTTAGTTATCTCACTTAAATTTATCAATTTTGGTCATTTATCCCTTGAAAAAAACTGTGGTGACCAAACGTTTTGGTCTCCTGGTCACTAATCTCTCATTTTCCACTAGTGCTAACTTGCAAAGAAATTGAACAATAAACTAGAAATGAAATGACTGAAAAAAGAATGACAGGAAACTATGCGCGTAGTTAACTATCTAATTCATAAATAAAATTGCATTACAGAAATAATAAAACAAACTGTGAACTAAACTATCTACAACAAAAAAATTAAAGAAACAAACAAGAAAAGAAAGAAAACCTCTGGTTGATGAGCAGCCCTCTCAGTAATCAAGGGTGGTGCCTAGCTAACTTCTACTCAAATGAAATCTTCAACAACAATACATACAACGCTTTATTGAGACGATGGAATAGAAATACAATGTACTCAAGAAAAAATCAAAGCATGGACTGATAACACTACGAACTAGCTCCTCTAGCTAACTGAGCTCTCACACAGAGGCTGATATATATAATAGTTTATAGAGATGAGCAATTCAACTATTTAGTGGTTGAATACTCTCTAAATTTAGTCGACTATAAATGTTGAAATATTGTAACTTCGAAGAATATTCTATATGTATTTTTTGTGGTCCCCGATGGTCCTACCGGGAGAACCACTTGTATTACTTTGTACCCCGATGCTTCTAATCGGAAGAACTAATAAGAGTCATGAGGTAGTCCCCTATAATTCTAAACGTGGGTCATTAGCACCCTAGTGTAGTTACTTGAGCCTACATGTGTAACTCGAGGCTACATGATTTAACTCGAGCCTACATGTTGAATGAGTTAATTCAAGTGAACGAATGAATATAAATAGAGGTGTGGTGCTCCTCATTTGAGACACACACTCTCACTTGTGTAGCGCATTAGTGGAGAAGAGAAGTAGCTAGAGAAGGAGGAGGATCAGGCTTTGATCTCCTTGTTGGTTTTATGTTTTATATTTTTGGGGCATCTATATTGAGGAAGCTTTTGATGGGTTTTTCCCTTTAGGGTTTTCCCAGGATAAATCTTTGTGTTCCTTTTGTATGGTTGTGCTTGTCTATCTTTCAGTGATCTTGTTTATATTCTTTTGTTATGAAAATGAAATGAAATACTGATGTCTTAGCTAAGCATATGAAAAGTTAACATGGTATCAGAGCCACCCTGAAAGAAGACATTGTGTAGCTACAGAAGTTAGGGCTTCTTATTTTTTGTTTCTCTCTCGACAATCGATCAGCAAAATAATTCTAGGCTGATTCTCCATTGAAGGGCGCATCTTTCTGTCGAAGCAGAATTCGATTCTAAACATTTTCAGTTTTCAATGCGGGAAATTAGGGCTTCTTATAGAAGAGAATTTTTTGAGTGAGCCTAGCATAGGATTTCTCTCCTCATCAAAATTGAATTTTAGAGACCTAGATCAGGATATTTGGTTGGGTGAAACTCCGGGAAAGTCAAACCCTAGTTTGACTCCGAGCTAGAAAAACCCTAAATACTAAAACTGCTAAGTTTTGGTACATTCGCTATATCCTAAGATTGGAGAAGGATCAGGAGCTCAAAATTGCATATTGTGAATAAAAATCTTGATGTACATTGTGTCCGAAAGTCCGGCTCAGATTCACTATCTTCTGGGAGATATGATCCCTCCAAGTTAGGGTCCGAGCCTCTTCCAAAATTCATCCCTAAATAGGACACCTGGGGAGAATTGCAATATCTTAGGATATAGAGGTCCAAATGGAATTCCTGAAGATTTTCTAGAAATACCATGGACTATAATTACTGTGGTCCGAATTTCAGAACCATAAGATGAAAAAGTGACATGTGGCAGGCTGTACAACTTCACTGTTCTGAACAGTCCTATAACAGGTGACCTTGGGAAAAGGATCATAAATCCCAATTGGTGAAACC
This sequence comes from Pseudotsuga menziesii, assembly GCA_001517045.1. Lineage (NCBI taxonomy): Eukaryota > Viridiplantae > Streptophyta > Pinopsida > Pinales > Pinaceae > Pseudotsuga > Pseudotsuga menziesii. The sequence continues at coordinate 75,693 of LPNX010696330.1, read as the reverse complement.
AATTATGATGAAACCTATGTTTTTGTATCAGTGAAATGTGAGGTTACCTCAGTGCAAAATTTTATATACATAGGAGCAGTAATTTCAGCAATATCACAGAAACAGTGACAGGCATTTCTACAGAAGAAATTGGAAAACTAGGGCTTCCTATTCCAGGAACTTCCCTCCACTGTTTTCAGAAAAGGAGTACATTGGACATCTCCATTTGAAGAGATATATATTTATATCTAATAAGATCTGAAATATTCCAAGTTTTGAAAATTAGGTTTTCTCTGACAAACCCTAGATCAGCTAGCTCCGGAAGTAGGACGGACACCTCAAATCGGTAAGATCTAATCTTTTGCTATTTGCATTTGAGGTTTTCATTTCAAAGTGATTTATCACATCAGATTAATGATAAAGCTTGGTGAAGTTGAAACTTCCAAGCATGAAAGTATTTGATCTCTCTGAACAAAATGAATTGGACACCTACATGTGTGGAGAGGTTCCAGTTCCATACGAAGATGAGGCTCAAAGCCTTACACAAGAAGAACTTGATCAAGGCTAAGAAGATCATTGTTGATTCAATCATAGATCAACTTATACCACAAGATTTTTCCCTAAAGACACCAAATATGTTTGATTCTTTGATCAAGCTATTTGAATATAAGAACATAAATTAGAAGACAGTATTGAGAAAACAATTGAATAATGTGAAGATCCAGAATGCAGAACATCTTGAAGAAGTAGAAGAAGAAGTGGAGAATGCAGAAGTTGTGATAGCCACCTTGAATGGTCTCCCAAGATCATAGAATTCATTCATTCAAGAAATGTGTGCAAGAAGGAAGTGATTACTTTCAACAGACTTTGGGAAGAAGAAGAAGCTCAACTCATAACAAGAGAAGAAGAAGATGGGGGCAATTGAAGATCAAGCTCTCACCATTCAAAGAAGATCCCTCAAGTGACGAGGAATGTGAAGTACTCAATTATTGAAGAACCTCCTATCCATCTTATCATTTGGATAAGAAATGATGATGTCATGAATGAAGAAGATGATGAAGTATAAGGATCAAGAAGGAGTCTACCCATGAAACAAATAAAAGATAAGTATTCAATTGTCATTGCATGATATTGTTTTGTTATGCATCTGATTATATTTAGTTGATGTGTTATGCATGATAGACTATTTGCATCAATGACAGTATACTACTGATATGCATGTGATCGGTAAGTAGCCCATGGTGCTATACGTCTCTCCATTGCTACTTATCTAGAATGAAACCTATTTGCTGACATATTGGATTAGTGCACAAATCTCAATGATGTCATGGTAGAGATGGAAGGAATCTAGAAACGTTTCTGTTAGATATGGATGAATGTTGTATTGACTAAACAGAGGCATGATGCATAATAATTTACTGTTATGAATATGTTTTATGAAATAGTTCTAACCATGAAACTAGTGCATTTGATGTGATCGGAAAGGTCCTGTACAACCTCCTACAACAAAAGAAGGATGAGACTTGTTCCGAAGAACAAGTGATGAAAGTTCAATATGAAGCTCCCAGGGTCAGAGACACCATGATGGAAGAAAGAGCTTCAGAAAGTGGTTGATCCACCTCGAAGGATGAAGACCACCATGGGTAAGAGAGATAACTCAAGATGAAGAAAAGAATGCTATGAAAGAATCTATGATCAAAGAATAACAGTTTATCATGGGGAATGATGTATATGATATGATTTTGAGACATAAAGGGAAGTACGTAGTATCCTCCATATGGACCTACAAGAACAAGTGTACAAAGTAAGGTTCGTGATTTTCCTCAGAAAGAATATACCATGACATGACATACTCTATTGACCAGTATATATCAAGCATAGAACCACCTGTATGGAATGAAGAAGGAAGATGATACTCCACTTTAGGGGGAGTGACTACTGAAGATATCTGAGTTCGACATGGTACGACATGATGGATAGATTTGTGATGGATTGATACTTTACTAAGATTAAAGTGGGTTCCAACCCTCAAATTTGAATGCAGAAGACTAGAATATGTCGATGATCTGACAAGATGAACTAATGATGAAAGAATACTAGAATGATGTATGGGATATAGTTCTCAAACTAGAAGGAAAGAGTATTGTATCCTCCAAATGGATATACAAAATAGAGCATGCAGCTGACATAAGTATCAAGAAGTAAGGAAAGACTTGTGGCTAGAGGTTTCTATAAGAAAGAGGGAATTAATTCTGAAGAGACACTTACTCCAGGAAAAAAGGTACACTTCCTTCAGAAATATGATGGTAGCTGCTTCCATGATGAAGTAAAGACAAGCCTTCCTTAATGGTATGATTGGGGAAGAGTTTTACATCAAATAGTCACAAGAATTTGAAGTTGAAGACAGATGGACTCACATATGCAAGATGAAGAAGGCCCTCTATGGTCTGAAGCAAGCTCCCAGAGCTTGCTATGGAAGAATAGATAGTTTCCTGTCAATTATGGGTAAAGTTTATCCTAACCTTTATCTCAATATTGTAGAAGATGAACCTGTCATCCTGTTATTATATGTGGATGACTTATTCTTGATAGGGAATGAGAAACAGATCATGGAAAGCAAGAAGAAACTAGTAGAAGAATTTGACATGAAAGACCTTGGGTTAATATATTATTTCCTAGGTCTAGAAGTATGGAAAAGTTTAGAAGGAATATTTATCAACCAGGGAAAGTATGTGGTAGAGATATTGAAGAGATTCAATATGTTGGAATGCAAAGCCATGGCCACACGCATGGACTCCAACCTGAAGCTGTTAGCTGATGACTCATCAGAGTTAGTGGATGTGACTCATTATAGATAGATCATTGGTTCATTGTTGTACTTAACAAATACTAGACTAGACATTTGTTTTGCTGTGAACACCTTGAGTCAATTTCTAGCTCAACCAAGGCAGGTTCACCTAGTAGCTGCAAAACATGTGATGAGATATCTAAAAGGGACTATAGACTTTGGTCTATACTATGATGGTAGCCATGAGTATAGATTGTATGGCTACACAGATGCAGATTGGGTTGGAATTATCTCAGATAGAAAAATCACATTAGGTGGATGTTATAGTCTGGGATCTACTATGATTTCATGGTTTAGCAGAAAGCAGTCTAGTGTTGCTTGTAGCACGGCTAAAGCAGAATACATAGCAGATTGCTCTGCTAAGTTGTGAAGTCATGTGACTTCAGAAGTTGATATCAGGTTTCTTTGACTTGAAGATGGATACTACAATGATTCTATGTGATAACCAGAGTTGTGATAACAGAGAACCCTATGTTCTGTTGTAACACATAATTTGGTATTTCTACATACAAGATAAGATGCAGATGATGATGTTTCAGTATTCCCATACTGAATATATAGATGATGTTTCAGTATTTACATACTGTAGATGCAGATGATGGTGATTTTGTATTTCTATACTGAAGATATAGATGATGATGCTTTCAGTAATCACATACTGGAGATACAGATGGTGATAGTTCAGTATTCACATACTAAAGATGTAGATGATGATGATTTAGATGATGATGTGATGGCGAAGCCTCTGTCTCAAGTAAAGTTCGAACACCTTCAGGACAAGCTTGGTGTTGTTCAAAAATACCTTCCCCGAAAGGGGGAGTAGTGATGTTGCAGTGGGATTGTATCATCCCTGGGAACTTTCCCAAAATTGACTCGGAGACCTCAGTCTTCAAGAATGAAGAGGGATTGTATCGTCCCGGGACATATGTCCAGAAGTGATCTGGTGACTTCGATCATCGAGAATGTGGTAGGATTGTATCATCCTTGAACTTTGGTTTACAATGGATCCGGTGAACTTCGGTCATCGAGAATGTGGTAGGATTGTATCATCCTTGGACTTCGGCTCAGAATGGATTCGGTGAACTTCGATCATCAAGAAGGTGGCAGGATTGTATCATCCTTGGACTTTGGTTCAGAATGGATTCGGTGAACTTCTGTCACTGAGAAGGTTGTAGGATTGTATCATCCTTGGACTTCGGTTCAGAATAGATCCGGTGAAATTCGGTCATTGAGAAGGTGGTAGGATTGTATCATCCTTGAACTTCGGTTCAGAACGGATCTGATGAACTTCGGTCATCGAGAAGGTGGTAGGATTGTATCATCCTTGGACTTTGGTTCAGAACAAATCCACTGAAATTCGGTCATCAAGAAGGTGGTAGGATTGTATCATCCTTAGACTTCGGTTCAAAACGGATCCAATGAACTTCGGTCATTGAGAAGGTGGCAGGATTGTATCATACTTGGACTTTGGTTTAGAACGGATCCGGTGAAGTTCGGTCATCGAGAAGGTGGTAGGATTGTATCATCCTTGAACTTCAATTTAGAATGGATCTGGTGACTTCGGTACTCGAGAACGTGTTTTGATCCCATAATTCCTAGAGGAAGGATTGTCTGAGTTCCACATCTATGTTGATCCCGTAATTCCAAAAGGAAGGATTGTTAGTAACTCTGTAAAGACCTAAATCCCGTAATTATGAAAGGAAGGATCAATGACTTGATCCCATAATTCCAATAAGAAGGTTTGTCTGAGTTCCACAAATGTGTTGATGTCATAATTCCAATAGGAAGGATTGTTTGAGTTTCACAAATGTGTTGATCCCGTAATTATGAAAGGAAGGATCGTTAGTAACTACGTAAAGACGTAAATTTCATAATTCTAAAAGGAAGGATCGTTAGTAACTCTATAAAGACCTAAATCTCGTAATTCTGAAAGGAAGGATCATTGGTAGCTCCGTAAAGACTCGATCCCATAATTCCAATAGGAAGGATTGTTTGATTTCCATAGATGTGTTGATCCCGTAATTCCAATAGGAAGGATTTTCTGAGTTCCACAAATGTGTTGATCCCATAATTTCGAAAGGAAGGATCGTTAGTAACTCCGTAAAGACCTAAATCCCATAATTCTAAAAGGAAGGATCGTTAGTAGCTCCATAAAGACTTGATCCCGTAATTCCAAAAGGAAGGATCGTCTGAGCTCCACAGATGTGTTGATCCTGCAATTCCAAAAGGAAGGATCATTAATAACTCCGTAAAGACCTAAATCCCCTAATTCCGACAAGAAGGATCGTCTGAGTACCACAGACATGTTGATACCATAATTCTGAAAGGAAGGATCATGTTGATGATGATGATGATGTTGATGTTTTGATGATGTTGATGTTTTGATAATAATGATGTTTTCATGATGATGATGTTTTCATGATGATGTTTATGATCAAAAGATCAGAGTATGATGATGATGTTGTCACCGATCAAAAGGCCAAAGTGCTGAAGATGATGTTGCTGATCGAAAGGTCAAAATGCTGAAAATGATAATTTTGAAGATGATGTTGCTGATAGAAAGGTCAAAGTGTTGAAGATGATGTTACTGATTGAAAGGTCAAAGTGCTGAAGATGATGTTGCTGATCGAAAGGTCAAAGTGCTGAAGATGATGTTGCTAATCGAAAGGTCAAAGTGTTGAAGATGTTGTTGTTGATCGAAAGGTCCAAGTCTAAAGATGATGTTGCTGATCGAAAGGTCAAAGTGCTAAATATGTTGCTGATTGAAGCAGTCAAATTATTAATGATGATGAAGACTAAAGATTGAAGATGAAGACTACATAATGTTGAAAAGCTTCCAATGATTTATAGATGTGTTACCCTGATGATGTTGATGATGTCCTCTATCTCTCTCCTACTATTGTTGTTGTTGATGTTGTTGTAGAATACCCTTCTTGTTAAGGGGGAGTGTTGAAATATTGTAACTTCGAAGAATATTCTATATGCATTTTTTGTGGTCCCCGATGGTCCTATCGAAAGAAACACTTGTATTAATTTGTACCCCGATGCTTCTAATCGAAAGAACTAATAAGAGTCATGAGGTAGTCCCCTCTAATTGTAAAGGTGTGTCATTAGCACCCCAGTGTGGTTACTTGAGCCTACATGTGTAACTCAAGGCTACATGATTTAACTCGAGCCTACATGTTGAATGAGTTAATTCAAGTGAACGAATGAATATAAATAGAGGTATGGTGCTCCTCATTTGAGACACACACTCTCACTTGTGTAGCGCATTAGTGGAGAAGAGAAGTAGCTGGAGAAGGAGGAGGATCAGGCTTTGATCTCCTTGTTGGTTTTATCTTTTATCTTTTTGGGGCATCTATATTGAGGAATATTTTGATAGGTTTTTCCCTTTAGGGTTTTCCCAGGATAAATCTTTGTGTTCCTTTTGTATGGTTGTGCTTGTCTATATTTTAGTGATCTTGTTTATATGCTTTTGTTATGAAAATGAAATGAAATACTGATGTGTTAGCTAAGAATATGAAAAGTTAACAATAAAGGCACATAACAGATTGTAGGCCAACACATAGGATCTTCCCTTCTTCAATGTGGTTCTGGTTTTCTTCACTGGACAATGAACAAACACGATCGTTCTTCAGTGCAACAGGTCTTCAGATATGGCACACAGGTCCTTCTTCAGTGAAAACATGAACTGGTGGAGAACATAGGAGAATGCATGATGATTTTTCTAGAATGTAGGTTAACACAACAACTCAATGCGTGATCAACAGGAGAGGTTTTAACAGAGGAGGGTGCAAGCTAGCGGATTATCTAGAACACAAGATCCATCATGCAGATGCGTGGATAGCAATTTGTTTGTAGGATTTTTCACATTTTAATTGCCTGAAATTAATTCTCAACAGTGCGCATTTTGGTTAGCAATCTAGATGGAAAATTAAATAGCAAGTTGGGCTGTGAGCTGGATACCCTGGGCATCGATCTAGGGAGAAGGAAGTTTCTGTTTGTTGGTGCACTTCAGGACTACAGTCTACAACAACATGTTTCAACATCTAGAAAAATACCCACGATTTCTGTGCATTGGGCTCGATGACAAGCTAGACATCGAGATGGACATGTTGTGTGCAAGGTAGGCTGAATGCGTTCTTGTTATTAATTTGTCCCAAAAACATTGTAAAATATGCAAACAAATCTATAAGTTAATTAATACATCAAATGTGCTTTAATAATGTCAATTTTAATTAATAAAATCATAAAAAGTCATAATAATAAATAGATTTCATATAAACCTTAAATTCATAAATACCTGAGCTGAATATTGATCTGCGTGACATAAAATATACAAAAAGATAATAAAACATATGTTTAAATGAGTAATTTAATTGCCAAAAATGATAACAATTCTAGGATCAACATTCCCCCAAACCGAAGAAATGCTAGGTCCCACTGAGCAAAAAGAAAAATAACATATCACACTGTCATTGTGAAGTTTGAAATGTGAGCTAGCAATGGGCATATACATAACTAAGTAAACTCATAAGGTTTAAATTTAATTCAACCATGCCTAAAGTAAAACTTTTGGCAGGTTGAACATATGACATGAAAAGTATAAATCACATTTATAATCAAGAGAGTTAGTCAATTAATAGTTTATATTCATGATTGGGTAAAAGGATAGGATTATCAAATAATAAAATGATAAGAAGAATTTCTAAGCGTCCATATGAAGGTAAAAATTATTTGCCAAAAAAACAAAATTTGGTTAGCAAATTTTAATTATAAATACTAAAATTTTACAATGTTTTATTGAGATCGTTATTTGGTATTTCATTTGGACCTTCTTTTGGTTCTTCATATGGTTCTCCATATTGATTTTGCTGTAAAAATATGATTCAGGCTATAATCAAATTTCACTACTTATATTGTCTTGAAAAACACTTACATTTATCAGAGATAAATAGATCGATCATAAAAAGTGAAAACAATCTATTTTTTCGAAATCCATCTTCCATCTTCCCCAAACCAAAGATATGACATGTCATCAAGCCATAGAAGAGAGAAGAATTGATTGTTCCAAAAAAAATAAAAATTAAAGAGTTCTATCATGTTGTTGATTATTTTGTAAAAAAAAATGAAAAACTAACTAACTACTAAACGGAAATGATTCAAAGATGTATATTCATAAAAATTATAACAGTTCTTATAAAGGTTGCATAAATGATAACAATTGAACCAAAACAATGCCACGGGATAAATTAGTCATCTATACCTCATTTTAAAGATATCCTGTCGTCACAAAATATTTAAGTGTACCCCGAAGTATGTGAGATTTATAGCTATGGGTCCCATTTCTAGGATAAGAACATCCTAGGTATATGTTGAATTAGATGGGCAGAGTCAAACCCAACTTACAGCCATTCTCAAATGACATTTTAAACAATCGGTCGTAACATGTTTATTCATAAATTCTAAAAAAAAAAATTTCTTCATATTATCATTGGTTTGCAAACTATGTGCATAGTAGTGCATTAACTTGATCTCTTTTACCAGGTATTTCCCCACTGCCAGCAAGCTTGTTCAGTACCATGATGGGTTTACCTTGGTACCATCCAAGCATAGTCCCACTGCTAGCGAGGATGTTTAGTACCCCGACGGGTTTACTTGCATTTATCAAGCTTCCGTGTTTTGAGTTTTTTACTTAGCATTGACCCACTGCCAGCAAGCCTGTTTAGTAATCCGCCGGGTTTGTCTTCTATAGTGATATTAAATATATGGAATCCAATTGGTACTAGAGCATGTTAAGTCTTGCTAAACACATAATTCAATTTTATTTTTTTAAATAAAATTATAAGTAACTTCATAATGGCCATAACCATATATCATCTCAACAGAGAATAACCTAAAGTTGTTCTTTAACCTTACAGTCCTTCTTCTTCATAAAATAAAAGTAATGTTCCCCACGGACAAAAATTCCAGTTACTCTCAAATTATCACCAAAAAACTTGAGAGACAAGTTTTGACAACAAGCATAAGATGAACTAGTAATCCATAGGTGTAAGATGAGAATGTGAAAAATATGATAATGAAAATAGGTCTATCAAGAAACTATTAAAAAGAGTAAATTAGAAACATACATGTCTGAATCAAAATACCAAAAACCATATGAATCATAGAAGATCTGGTTAAGTATGATACACAAAGGATTATAAAGTTCTAATTTTTACTATAAGCTAAAAATTTCAAAAGTACCCCAAGAAAGGTTAAGATACCTGATAAGTATTTAACATACTTCCCTTACCCAAGTAATAATTCATGAGCTTCTTATAGAGATATAATATTTCTAATCAAACTGCAAAACCACTTGTTAGATGATTCATTATATTCATGAAGACATAATAAAAAGAAAAAGAGTCTTGTGTAACTAATCTATTAGAAATGACGCTGATTTATTCAAAGAAGCAAGCACATATTTACATATATACAAGTGATAATAATCCAAAATACTTTTCAAGGATCAAGAAAAGGAGGAAAACGTTCTGTATGAAATCTTATTTAGATGTCGATTGATGAGAAAGTCTGAGTATCTCCATTTACTACAAAGGAAACTTCTGAGCCATCAATTGTTTTAATTTTTACCGACCCATTGTTAAAAGCTGTAACTACTTCTTATGGGCCCATCCAACAGGTTGTTAATTTTCCTTTAAAATTTTTAAACCATGAGTCGAATAGTAGCTCCCAATATCCAGTATTAAATTGATTTTGTTTAATAGATTTATCATGCCATGTCTTTTGTTGATTATGTATTAGCATGGTTTTTTGGAGTGCATCTTGTCTAATTTCATCTAACTCATTAATCTGTAATATGCGTTGTTTCTGTGCTTCCTCCAAATTCATGCCTAATTGTGCTTCCATACGAAAGGTTTTAACTTGAAATTCAATAGGTAAAAGGACTTGTTTTCCTACACTAACTCATAGTGGGTATGTCCGGTAGTGTTTCTCCATGTTATCCTATAGGCCCATAAAGCCTTGGGGAGTCTATCTGCCCTATCCTTATGATGTAATTGAATGGTTTTGGTTAAAATGAATTCTAATAATTTATTAGGTGATTCTAGCTGACCATTAGCCTGAGGGTGATAAGGTGAAGATTTGCAATGTTGGATGCCATATTTCGTAGTAAGTTCTTTCATTAATTTAGAAGTAAATTGTGTACCTTGATCTGTGACAATTTCTCTAGGTACACCAAACCGGGTGAATATTTATTCATATATGAATTCCACTACTGATTTCTCTGTGTCCCTAAACAAATCTTTGGCTTCTACCCATTTTGGGACATATTCCATACAAACTAGGATATATTTATTTTGATGAGACATGGGAGAAATTGGTCCTACAAAATGGCAAGAGCCTTATTGGCTCACCAAATTGAAACTCTTTTATACCTCTTTACACCCTCCATGTATACCTTTGATGTCTTCATTTGATCCTTTTATCCCACCAATCCTTCTACATTTTCACATATTCACCAAAATATTCAGCAATTTATTAAGGTATGATAATTCATTAATTTCCTTTGATTTAATGTTTAAATGTCATTTCTTGAAGGATTTGTGACTAATTACATTTCTACAGCATGCTTTGATTTCTGCAGTACACATTTGCATTCAGCAGCAGTTAGTCATTATGAGCCTTTCCATACATGGCTAGTTTGCTCATACAACTTCGATTTTATCCATCTCCAATCTCACATATTCATTTTCGCTGATGAATCATGCCACGGTTAATCCAATCTTCATCTCTAGGCACTACATGCCATAGAGATGAAGATTTACTATTTGAAATCAAACCAAAGTATATCTTGTTAACCATCAATTAAGGGATCGAGGAGTTCTATTCTTAATTAGCAAAATGAGTTTGTTACTGTAAAACCAGTAATGGTTATCTTAGCCTGTGAGCTATAAAAAGAGAGCCATAGATCGAAAAGAAGGAGGAGAGTAATAATAAATATAGATGGAGAGAATAGAATAGAGTGTATGTAGACATGGATGATGATGTATATGTATGAAGAATACAATGAACGATTAATAGAAGTGTTGCGTTGGTAATTGTTGGTTCTTTTTTAGAATATGATAGAGTTATAATGTTTTTATAAAGCACAGTTAGTTTTGGTAAATCATAATCTGATCCAGTTTATATTGCTAATGTTTTTTATATGCCTGTAGCTTAAGTATTTTTAGTCTGTAAACTTCCCAAGGACTTGTGGTCCCATTGGCAAGGATCCACCAACACAGACCATAATCCCTTTCTATGTAATCTTAATTGTTTATAACTAGATTAGCTAATTGTTTTTGTTTCCATTAAAAATAAGAATTGTGCTTGATCAACTAACTTTAGGAACCAGATTTTATTTACTATAATGAGATAATATTCATAACATTGGTTAGTTTAGAACCGAGCTTGGGTAATAGGAGAAGTTGATTTAAAAATACTGTTTGAAATACTTGTATTGTAGGTCTGATTTGTTTTGCGGTAGATTCAAATTATGAGTTTCAAAGTCATACATTAGGTCTGTAAAACTTGGTTCCCAATAAAATAAACTTCATTGTATTTCTTTTAAATTGTAGGATATATAGATGGTATTCATTTTCATTATGGTTTAAATCTTTAAGATTATTCAATTCTAATTTTTATTCATTCTGCAAATTATAGTTATTCTCTTTTAGCTTTAAAATACAAGTTAGTTTGAAATAGTTTTGATCATAGAAAAAGTTCATTCTTAAGATAAATCAATAAGCTCGATAATAGTAGTTCTTAAAAATCCATTATCGTAATAAGATTTTATAAAGTGTTAAATGATACATCAACTTCATAAGTTTTCTTTTAGCAACATACATTGTTTTCTGTGTCCTAGTTCACTTTATGTAACCTATTATGTTTTCTATGTTGGTAAATAGATTTTTGTTTATTGAAATTTCTGGATTATGATTAGACAGTTCTTAGTTTATTCTTCATTCTTAGAATTGTCTTGAAGTTAATTTAAAGAATATTTTCATTTCTATAATTAGGATTCTACTGTTTTATAGGTCTTAGATGTGAGAGTATTTAGTTAGTATTAGGGATTTACATTTGAATAAGTTTGGTAATTAATAGATTAGAAATATTCTTATTATGCATTTTGAATAATCCCTAGATTAGAATAGGATAGGCCTTAATCGTGCATATACTGTGTTTGCATCTCACAAGCTACCTTCCTAGGTTTACAATTAAGTGTTGTGTTAGATAGTGCATATAAATCCCGAAAAGCCCATTTCTCAAAGGGTTCGATCATGACTTGGGGTTGTAAAGGCATTTGATCAGATGACGCCGGTCTACCCATTCATTGACAACTATCACATCCTCTAACATATTTGGCAGCATCTTTAAAAATGTTGGTCCAATAATAACCAGAATGTAAGAATTTGTATGCCATCCTCTTATCAGAAAAATGTCCTCCACACGGTCCATCATGGAATGCATGGAGGATGTCTCGCATTTCATCCTCCCACATGCATCATCGAATAATAAGATCTGGACCAGTGCGGAAGAGATCGTTATCAACCCAAGAATAATTGGAACTCTAAACTATAATACGACACTTCTCATGTGGGGACAAATGCTTTGGTATTCTCCTAATTGCTAAATAATTGGCAATATCTGCAAACCAAGGGGTTAAAACAGATACAACAAATAGATGTTTGTCCGGAAAAGTGTTGTCAATTGGTTTAGTACCGTCTTCATGTTGTATACAAGAAAGGAAATCTCCTACTAGATTTTCATTACCAAGTAGGTCAATGATGCTAATGTTAAATTCTTATAATAAAATAAACCACTAGGTCACTCTACCATTGGTAATTGGTTTATTCATGAGAAATATAATCGCGGAGTGATCAATATGCACAAAAACTTCAGAACCCATAATATAATGATGAAACTTATAAATAGAATAAATTACTGCCAAGAATTTCTTTTTAGTAACAGTATAATTAAGTTCGGCAGGTGTCAAATTCTTACTAATAAAATAAATGGCGTAAGGTGCTTGTCCTTCTTTTTGGCCGAGGACTCCTCCTATGGCCATATCCGATGCATCAGTAGATATGTGAAAAGGAAGGGACCAATCGGGACCCCTAAGTATTGGTGCCATCGATAGTTTAGCTTTTAGGATTTCAAAAACATTTTGACAAGATTCTATCCATTGGAATCATGCATCCTTTGTAAGCAACTTAAACATTGTTGTAGCTATTTTAGTGAAATTTTCAATAAAACAGCAGTAATAGCTTGCATGACCAAGAAAAATTCTTACCTCTTTCTAAGTTTTAGGAGAGGGAAGGCTGATAATTACTTCAATATTCATAGGGTCTACCTTAATTCCTTGGGGGGAAACATGGTGTCCCAATACTATACCTTCTATCATTAAAATTTTACATTTTTCATGACAAAGGGATAAATTCATTTCTTGACATTGGATCAATACCTTCTCGAGGTTGTGAAGGGATTCTTGAAAATTATTACCATAGGCCGTAAATTCATCCATGTATACCTCCACACAGTCATGAATAAGATCAAAAAAGATTCCTAATACTGCTCACTAGAAAGTGGCAGGTGCATTACATAAGCCAAATGTAAAAAATTGATAACCATATGTTCGCCAAGGGCATGTAAAAGTAGTCTTGTCTTGATCTTCAGGTGCTCTTAAAATCTGGTTGTAACCACTATACCCATCAAGAAAGGAAAAATACTCTTTACTTGACAGAGTATCTAATAGTTGATCAATCAAAGGTAAAGGAAAGTAGTTTTTAAGTGTATATTTGTTTATCCCTCTAAAATCAAGAAAAATGCGCCATTTCCTTATGAATTTATTTAGGACTACTACTAAAGGAGATACCCATTTACTATCAGAGATAGGATAGATGAAGCCAGGAGTGAGGAGTTTTTGTAATTCTTCTTTTACTATATCCTTTAGATAAGAATTCATCGTCCTCTGTGGCTTCCTTACATGTGACATTCTTGGATCCATATAAATATGGTGAATACAGGTGTGAGGGTATATACCCTTCATATCAGTGTATTCCCATGGAAATCGTTCGGCTTGCTTCTTAAGAACTTTAAGCAACTGTAATTGCTGGTTTTTACTTAATCCTGCGTTTATATGTAGAAATTTTTCAGGACCAACCTCAGAAGATATGGTGTATGGTCTTGTATTCTCTTCAATCATGAGTACACAAGGTGTTTCTGTAAACATTGAGAGAGCCATATTCTCTTGAAACTCATCTCCAAAAATCTAATCGAATTGAGAAAAATACTGAGGAAAATCCGTACAGGTTGTTGACGAAACAAATTGGTTTAATACATTCTCAGTGGTCTGCTCTTGAAGTGCCATGGAGAAATCACTAGGAAGGGAGAGATCATCAAACTATTCATCCCCTAAAGAAAAATTTAACCAGCATGAATTTTTAGTTATTGGTTGTGCAGGGAGGTATAAAATAAGTTTTTGTGTTGATAATCCATTGGAAATAGTCATCTCTCCATCCCTACATCCTATAAAATAATTTTCAATAGCTAACAATGGTCTTCCCAAAATAATAAGATGCCATTTAGAAGGATCCTTTGATTCTATGATCATAAAGTTGACAGAGTATTCCCATGAGGCTACTAATACAACAATGTCATCCAAGACTCCAACAAGTTTTACCGTAGTGACGTCTGCTAGTTCTAGGATGGAAGGAGTAGGTCAAGGAATTTGTCTTAACTGTAAAACTTCTAAAATTGTTGCAGTCATCACATTAATAGAGGATCCTAAATCGATTAATTTATTTTCTATGGTAGTGTTGTTTATAATTATAGTCACTACTGGGGCTCTTGGATTTGTATATTTTACAATCCAGTACTGGCATGTCATACATTAAGACATCTCTCCTATAACATGAATTGTAAGAGGGTCCTTTTGCTTCTTTCCTAGGTGTTTAATACATAGCTCCTTTATTACCTTACTATAGATTGGTATATCTTTGATAGCTTGTAATAGAGGGATCTTAATACAAATATTCTTTAATTCATTCAAAATGTTGTACTCCAGATGAACTACAGGTTTTTCTATTACTAGTATTTCTGGAAATGGAGGAATTATTTGCTCTTGAATAGTTTCTTGTGGAGGATGGGTGTGTACTGGAACCGTTGGAATGTTCACATCCTCCAAAATCGCATCATTAATGGGTTCATTTGAATCTTCTTCTTCTTCATTTGGTTCCTGAATTATGATTGATGACTTGGGTTTATCATTCAAAACTCTTCCCAATCATAATTTAAATTCGTGTACAGGTACAGCCGAAATAAGTTATGATGGAAGAGTTTGCAACTCAATGTTATTAGGGTTAGGTATTGGTTGCATAGGTAATAATGTCGGTCGAGGAGGATTTTCATTCTGAAACTGATGAGGTTGTTGTGTGATAAAAGGAACTGGAGGTACAAATCCAGGTGACATTTGCTGGAAACTTGTTTGATTCTGAGGATCAGGATGATTAGGTGTAGGGACAGGTTGTGGCTAGGGATATGGTTTTCCTCTCCATCTTGGTGACCAATATTGTTGTTGTGGAAATTGAGGAGGAGGGTACTGAGGTGGCCAATTCTTCCAACTTGAATTGTTCCATTGTTTAGGTGGTTGATACAAAGGATAATAGATTGGAGGTTGCGGTGGAAAGTTCTGATATGATAGTTGGACGTCTCTAGGTTGCCAAGAATGCCTCCTAGATGTTTCAGCTACATCCTCACTCTTACATGTGGCTTGCAACCCAGGAAAGGATGGGTAGTTATCTGTTGGATGCTCTTCTGTATAGATGTAAGTTACAGAGGTGTTGCTTAATGGACATTCCCTTTGGGGATGTTTAGTTCTACATCTTGGACAAAATTTAATCTTTGTTGCTTGTTCTTCATCCTACTTCTTCTTAGATTTTAAAGCATCTAGTTGAGAACCCATTGCTCCTAAGATATCAGTTTTGAAATTCTCCAACAGTTTTCCTAACTCTACTCTTGTAACTCCACCTGAACTAGGAACATTTTCTCTTACATTTCTACTAAAAGGCTCTCAAAAAAATTTCACAACTTCCCCCCTACTCCTAGAATAATTTTTACACATATCACTGATTTTTGCAAAAGGTTTAGGAGAAATATCACTAGTTTCCATGAGATTAATACTTTCTAACAAGTCCTCGGAGATCCCTTTAAGGAAAATTGTGTGTACTGCATCTCCTCAGAGGTCATTATATTTAGATTTATGTAATGTATAAATGGACCTTTTGAGATAATCCTCGAGTCTCTCGTCTTCAAGTTTTTGTATCTTGAATATATCATGTCGAGAGTCCTTGGGTTTGCAATACTCTTGATTTTTTCATATCCTCCCAAGTCCTAATGGTGAATTCTCCTAATCCCATGAACCATCTCAAGGTGGAATATTTTAGTGTAGTGGGAAAGAGTTTTAGTTTGTGAGCATCTTGTAGATAATTATAGCTCCTACAAAGGATAACGAACTTGAACATGAATGTGTATGGGTCCTCATTACTTTTTCCATAAAAAGTAGGTAAGGAGGAAGGAGGGATGTTTTTCATAGTTACATCCTGCATTGTATCTAAAATAGGGAACCTGACGGTAGCTTCACTTCAATTTTTCCCTTCTCCTTATTCATTTCTAACTTCATCATGATCTTTGTTTTCTCCTCGTATCTCCATATAAGCTATATTCTTAATGTAGATATACCTGGGAGGCTCCTTTTGAGGTGATAATGGGGCGTCCCAACATTCATTTTTGGGAAATATCTTCCTTTCATCAATCATGTTTTCATTGAATCTGATAGGGATAGTAGGTTTGACTTTAGAAGTTTTGATTTGCGAAAGGACTAGATCTATTGAGGTTCTAAAGAGAGCTTTTACTTGGGAAAGATCAACAAAGTCAATGAAATTTGGATCTCCTACTAGTGAAAAAAGTTGTATTAATTGGATTCGAAACTAGTGGAGGGTTGGAGATTTCTAATGGCTTATCCTCTTGAACTTCCTCAAGAATGAGGTCCTTAGGACCCCCTTCCAAGGTTGCTTCTCCTTCTATAGCTTCCCCAGGAAGATCTCCTGAGAGAGTATCCTTAGGTTTCAGGGTAGAACTACTTCCTATATACGTCTTTTGATACCTTTCTGGTGAGTTAGTAGTTGGGGAATTATGTCTCCTATGGTAGTTAGTAGGGATTTTGATAAGTTTCATGTCTTAACAAATATACCCTGAGGATCTCTAAGTCTGCTCATGAAAAAATTTAAACTAAATAAAACCTATGGTACTACTATTGTTGGATCTGGGGGCGCTTGTTATAACAAATGCGTAGGTTCTTACCTCTTGTCTTAACGCTCCCCTGCTACCAACCTATTGCTAATATTCATAAATATTTCTACTCTACCTTACAGAATAACTCCCGGGCAACGGCGCCAAAAGTGTTGGGTGTTATAATGTTTAAATTAATTCATCTAATCTTTAATTATCGACCGGGGTTGGTAGGCTTAGAATTGACACAAAATATATGTGAAGGTAGATGGTGTTTTGTAAATACTTTAACAAACAAAATATCAAAATATCTTTCAAAATGAAAAACTGAGTCAAACTCCTAAGAATTCAATTATTATGGTAATTAAACTAAGACTGAATAATAAACTAAACAATTGATAATTTATTTTATAACTTTAAAATGAAAAAGATACAATCAACAACTGAATATTCAAATGGGAAAATAGGGTGCAAGGAAGACTTAACTTATAAGAAAGTAGAAAACTTAATAAATAAATATCTTTAGGTTTTTTCCTACAAGTTCTTTCAACAATAACATGACGCAAAAGAAACAACCTAAAAACATACTAAGGATAACACATATAACACTAAATTTACATGCGAAGGATAAATCAATCCAAAAGCATAAACACAAAACAATACAAGAGTTAAACAAAATCAGAAACAAACTTAAGAAACAAAACATAAAAATAATTCAAACCATTTTCAAGGTAAAAGCAGGGAAGGAAAAATGATAATAAACTACTTAAAAAAATTAATCTTTAACTTCAATGTTAAAAAAAACTATCATCTAACTATTACAATCAAAACATAATTCAAACATTAACAAAACATAACTTAAGACAATCTCAAAACACATTAAAAACACTAAAAAGAAAACTGTGGGCTAAATAACAGACTAAACTGTGGGTCTAAAAGGGGTGGCTGAATAATAGACTAAACAGGTTGTCCGAATGGCAGTCTGCATAGTTAAAACAATAAAAACTGACCTAAATGATCTAATCTTCAGTTGAATTCATGTAGATGTAAATCTAATGCATAAAGGCAATAAGTAAACCTACTTATTAAGCAAATTTAACAGTGAAATAGATTTAAACAAATTCATGAAAAGAAATAATTGCATATTAGTAAACTGAAATTTAAATTGCATAATTAATAACTTATGACAAAACATAAATAAACAGAATTGAATTTACTTAATTTGATAAAAAAAAAATCTATTTTATCTAACTTGCAAATAAACTGAAAATGAAATGACTAAAAAAAGGCTAAAAGAAAACTATCCACACTCAAAAGTAAAATTGCATTACAGAAATAATAAAACAAACTGTAAATTAAACAAGCTACAATAGAACAAATGAAAGAACAAAACAAGAAAAGAAACAAAACCTATGGTTGATGAGGGGCCTTCTCAGCAATCATGGGTGGTTCTTGGCTAGCTTCTACTGAAATGAAATATTCAACATCAATACATACATCTGTTTATTCAGATGACGAAACAAAAATACAATGTACTCAAGAACAAATCAAAGCATGGACTGATAATACTGCAAACTAATTCCTCTAGCTAATTGAGCTCTCATGTAGAGGCCAATATATATAATAGTTTATAGAGATGACAAATTCGACTCTTTAGTGGTCGAATGCTCTCTAAATTTAGTCAACTATAAAGGCACATAACAGATCATAGGCCAATCCATAGGATATTCCCTTCTTCAATGTGGTTCTGGTCTTCTTCACCGGAACGTGAACAGACATGCTCCGTCTTCAGTGCAGCAGGTCTTCAGATGTGGCACATGGATCTTTCTTCAGTGCAAACATCAATTGGTGGCAAACCGAGGAGAACACACAGAGAGTTTTCTAGAACATAGGTTAACATAGCAACTCAACACGTGATCAGTAGGTGAGGTGTTAATAGAGGAGGCTACAAGCTCGCATATTATCTAGAACACAAGCTCCATCACTGAGACACATGGATAGCAGGTCATTTGTAGGTGGTTTCACATTTTAATTTTCTAAAATTAATTCTCAACAACATGCAGCCTAGTTAGCGATATGGACAGAAAGTTGAACATCAAGATAGGACATAAGCTAGATATGTTGG
Source organism: Pseudotsuga menziesii (assembly GCA_001517045.1). NCBI lineage: Eukaryota > Viridiplantae > Streptophyta > Pinopsida > Pinales > Pinaceae > Pseudotsuga > Pseudotsuga menziesii. Next base: position 56,413 of record LPNX010696330.1, on the reverse strand, counting down.
ATGTCGATCTAGGGAAAACGAAATGTCTGTTTGCTGGTGCACTTCAGGACTACAGTCTACAACAACAAGTTTCAACATCTGGCAAGCTACTATTGGGTTTTGTGCAGCAGGCTAGATGACAAGCTGAACGTTAAGCTGGACGTGCTGTGCGCAAGGCAATATGAATGTGTTATTGTTATTAATTTGTCCCAAAAAGTTTTTAAAATCTGCAAACAAATATATAAATTAATTAATATATCAGTTGTGCTTTAATAATGTCAATTTTAATTAATAAAATCATAAAAATGATAATAATAGATAGATTTCATATAAAACTTAAATTCATACATACCTGAGCTGAATATTGATCTACATGACATAAAATATACAGAAAGATAATAAAACATATGTTTAAATGAGTAATTTAATTGCCAAAAATGATAACAATTCTAGGATGAATAGATGCCCATATACCTGGCATACGTGACAACATGACACACTACCGCAACTCAATAGGTTTGGCACTCTTGATAATAGATAATTCCAAAAATAGGGACATGTATCTTTTATGTGTACATCCACATGACACCGAGTGCACCATAAGTCATCATGTTCATCTTTCACCTTCTTGATATCCTGTAGTTGAATTTTCAGGTTTTCTAGTTGCGCTTGGATTTGGTTCATGCCGACAACAATTTCTTCAATAGGTGAATCTTCTAGCTTCATCACAATTTCCAGAGCCTCGCTCTGCATTGCAATATTTTACTGCATTAATGGGTGTCAGATATGAGGGACCAATTTCACAATAAACCATTATATATGTTGGACATCACTGATATCGAAGCTAACCTGTGCCATCAACATCTTAAACCTGTAATCAAAGTCCCAAACTGTCTCATTAGGGAATCACTTGATTTCCTTCAGCTCTATAATGTACAGTGCTCTAGATTTTGGTTTCTTGAATTCTTCAAGGATCCCCTTCCAAATATCATCCAAAGTCTTCGTCGCGATCCCCTATAAGACCTATATGAATCTCATGTACCAGTCGAGTGCACGACCCCAAAGTGTGGTCGCTAATTGGACTTTATTTACATCCTCGTAGGTAGTCTGTCTAGTAGTACATACTGCCTCACATAATATCCAATACTGTTATGGGTCATCAGTGCCATTTCCATGGAACATAGGTAGCTTCATATCCTCTCCTACCATCCTAGACCTTCGTCCTGTAGATGCTTCTTTACTACTAGATGCCGCTTGGCACATTGGACACGTCGATGTAGATTGCGTATATTTTCCTTATGGTGGATTAGTGCATGGAGGTGTGGACACGTTGCTACCGGGGTTTGATCTTGCTGCTACTCTGAGCGTAGCCTAGGTCTATTCATCCTCTTCATCGCTATAGGGCTGCTTCATCCCATGTGGTTGTGCTTCATGGTTTTTTTTTTTATCGTAGTAGGATATCCTGTCCTCTTCCTCTTCTCTACTTAGAACCTTGCTCCTCCCCTTGTACAACCACCCTCTTCCTCTACATCCCTCACAGTCTCCTTGAAACTTACACCCATTTACCCCTTATCTTTCCATTTGTCACCCCCCTTTTATCACAGTGTTCATATCCTCCGCACACCATAGTTTTACTACTCAAAGTGCATTTTTAGTATGCCCTTTTCACAAACAAGCATCTTGATTGACAATTGCAGAGACAACAAGAACCTATGTTGTGGTCTGTTGAAAAATTGTTGTTTTGCTTTGTTGTAAGACTTGTTGGTATCAACCGCAAACTCAGTAATGTATCCTTCCATAATATTATCCAACCAAATGTTGATAGCCCACGATGCCTTATTGTCAATTTCATGTAGTTCTTGAATTAGCTCCGGGGTCTAGGACGTGGGCTCTCCTCCCTGGAAGCTGCACTTTTTGTAGGTGAATCGCACCAACCACTCATAGAAAATGATGGAAAAATCACAGAAAAACCATTCATGAGGACCATCGTGACTGTATCATGCCAACCATGCATCTATCTTCAACTTTGGATTCTGGTTCTCGGCTTCAACGAACTCTTCCAATATTAGGTCGAACCAATCTTGGATCTCCAGTTTCATCGGATGCCACAACATAGCTTCCTCTTCAGTCATGATGAGGTTCTGGAAATAGAACCATTTATTGGCCAAAACCCACAAACAAAGCCTCGTTGATAGGGTTTCTCACTCTGTCTGAGCACCGGCCCAGACAGGTTTTACCCTGCCTAGCAACACCCATAGAGTAGATGAAGTCTCAATCGAGATCTTCAAGGGAGAGTCATTGGAACCAAGTTTCTGGTAGTAAGGAAGAGGATCAGGGCATCAACGATTTATCACCATAACCATCAAATCTAGCAGAGCCATTTATCAACTTTCATAGTATTCATCGCAGATCTATCTTTTCAATCATAGATCTAATAGATTGTATCATACATCTATTCATCGCAGCAGTATTACATTCGTCATTCATAAAACAGAACCATCGCAGCATATAAAGATTAAAAAAAACATCGTGTTTGTGCCAGAAATTGTTTCCAGACTACAAAGAAACAAGCCAACACAATCTCAAATATTCAATCAAGCAAAACTAAGTTTTAGCGTTTCTTAAAGGTTTTTCTGGTTGTGAAGTTTGGTGAAAAAAAGGGAATACATTCATAAGCCAAATAGGAACTGAATCACAAGTAAAGAATAAAAGAGATGCATAATATAATAACCATGTACCAACAGAACATAACTTTGAAGTTCATCCACAACTGACAAGCAATACAAGTATAAAGACTATAAACCAGCAATGAAATCATCAATTATGTAGCTAAACAAGCTAGAAATGAAGCCAAAACACAGACTGAAGGGTAAAATGGATCATATATTTCATAATTTTGTTCATCAAATACACATGAGAGTTTAATTACTTAGCTCATAAACAAGTCAAGAGACCTCCTTAAGCCAGCCAAAAATCAAACCCTTTGTTCTCTTTGTGACCTTCCTAAATATTGTTTTTTTCAAAATTCAGTTAGGGTCCAAACCCTAACTGTTTTTAGCCTACTCATCGATAGGACATTGTCAAAATAATAATTACAAAATAAAGTATTCCTCAAAAACATAACAAGTAACTATTTTAGCTAACAATACTCAAAGGTCTTCTTGAGGCCTGGAAATTCGCAGGCAACAACAGAAAGGGATTCTCCCCAGTCAATGTTCCCAACTAGCCCGTTGACTATTTGGTGTAGGGAATCTATCTGGTTTGCGGTTCGGCTACCGTAGGTCAAGTAACAAAACAAAGGATTTACCGGTTGCAGCCTGGCCCACTGGAATTTTGTATTTTTTCTTAAGGGTGAAATGCAAGTATCTAACTAATCATGCAGGGTGGTGAAGGATGCAGGGAGCAGTCACAATGTGATGCGCAGGTTCTTACCTCTCGTCTTAGGCTCACCAACATCTGAATCACCTGTGCAGCTATGAAATGAACTAACTACTTACCTATCTACCTACCTACCTATCCCCAGGGAGCCAAAAGTCATTTAATTATGAGTAATGTGTATTTTTCATGCATTATAACAGAACTTACAGGTAGCTGATATTCATACTTAAAACACATGAACGAGGGAAGATATTCTAACAATCAAATAGCTAATTGTTATATAAGCAGCATACATTACTCATGGTGATCATTTCCATAGAATAACTCAGAAATCATTCCACAAAGACATAGGTCATAGAGTTAGAACGATCTCACGATTAATGAACAAGCTAGAAAACAAATAGTTCATTTTTCAGTAGTCCACAACATAACATTTGGAACTGCCACCGATATTTCTCCAAGGCAAACTATATTACTTTATTGCAAAGAGAAATAGTTCTTCTTACAATATAGCTTTCCAATCTCACTGGGAAAAAGCCCCTCTTCCCTTTACATCTCTTATATTAATACAAAAAGGTAAGACTGTTGGGTCGCCCAAAGTGACCTTTGGGATTCCAAACCCCTCATTTCCCAACGTTTACTTTTCATAAATGTTTTTACAAAAGTGTTATTACAAAATCGACCAGTCCCTTATGAGAAGGGTCCCACTTGAGAATCTAGAAACTTCTTCTAGGCAGAAGCTTCAGCAGCAAGTCCTTCAAATGCGTAGAGTTCTAGAAACTAGATATTGATCTCAAATTTCTCAGCATGGCTCCTTATAGACTCGATCCTAGATGCACTTAGTCGAAGCTTATCCTCTAGGATCTGTATAGTAATAGCTGAATGACCCACCTTGCTCTTCAAGATCTGTATAGTAATAGCTGAATGACCCACCTTGCTCTTCAATATCTGATCATCCAGGGCTCTAATGTCCTGTACCTTAGCTTCCTCTTCCTGGTACCTTTTCTGCAATAGCTCTATAAAGGCGTTGTGATCTGGGAAGGCATCCAACCTCTGCTCAGCCTCTATCTGGAACCAGTTATAAGTAATGAGAAGTCTTCTGAAAAACTCAGTGCACAATCCTCTTGTCTTCTTAACTGCCTTCTCGAAGTCTCCAGCGGTGTTGATGGCGAACTCTATGAGGTCATGATCCCGCTTGAGGGCCTGGTGGTATTTTGATGGTAGTTCTGCTAGAGTTTCTTCGTTGTTTTCCATCCTTCCCATCCTGGCAGTCAAGACTTCAAGCACCTCCTAAGACCTATCCATGAAGTAAGAGGAGGTTTCTATGATTTCTTCTAGGTGGCCATCTATCGGTAGGACTTTGCACCTTTCCTCCTCTATTGCAATCTGCAGCTGTATCATCCTAGATTTTTGTGCCAAGACATGCTCCTTGAATGGCTGAAGGTTGACCTGTTTCTCCCTTGCTTCCACTAGAGCAATTGTTAGAGAGGCAATGTGCTCTTGATGTTTGTTTTCCTGCTCCCAGGAGTGCAAATCATTGGTCTAAAAAATAATTTTTTGTTGATCTTCCAGCTCTTCAACCTTTTGCAGCAGCTGTTCCTCCTTCTCCTTCAACTCTTGATATTCCTTCTGTACCTGCTCAAGGCATTCTTGGGTAGTCTCCCTAGCCCATCTCTCTTCATGGAGGGCCTGCAATTCAGCCTCAGCAGTCTTCATCTCCTTCTGCAAGTGTTCATATTTTTTCTTCAAGCTGTTTCCTCCCTCCCTTTCTTTCCTCAAGGTGTCTTTCAACTGAGCTGAGGATTTCTTATATTCTTGTAAATCAGTTATCACCTTACCCATGTTGTCTTCTGAGGTGTTGATTAGTGCAACCCCAGCTATCAGGGTGAATCTTGGATCTAGGCCTATTCCTAACATAACAGCCGTATCCATTATCATTTTTCCTGGCAGATCTCCTGCTTCAACTTTCTTCTCTGTCCTCTTGATTATCCTTTTTGTTGCCCTATCATAAAACACAGTGTTGAAGTCAGGGATTTCTTCTCCCTTTTTCAGGACAAACGGAACCAAATTGAGAGTGGGGACCACAGATGTGCTGGCAGTAGGAACTTGTGGGTCTTGGACGTCTGGTTTTTTCGTATCCTGAGTCTGTCCTCCATCTATATCAGTGGCTGACTATTCTATCTATGTTTGTGTTAGTTTCAGCCTTGCTGCTTCCTCCTTTTGTAGTTCCTCATCCAGCTTTCTTTTTTCCTCTTCTGCTTCTTTTCTAGCTACCTCTTCTACTTCTTTAGTTGCTTGCTGGGCTTTCTCAGCTTCTTCTTGAGCTTTCTCAGCTACTTCTTGAGCACCTTTTATTTTTTATTCTTCCTCATTGTGCAACCACCCTGCAGCTTCTTGTGCTAACCTCTGGGCCTTCTCTTGTCTCCCCTTGGCCTCCTCTTCAGCTTTGGCTTGCTCCGCCCCTTTTCCACCTTTAGTGGTGATCTTTGGCTTGAATCTTCTCCTTAGGGCTGTCATGTTTGGGGAATTTTGGAAGACATACTCTTCCTTGTCAAAATAGTGGGTATACTCAAAGTGTATCTTGTTCTCCTTGCAGTGCTCGGCCACTTTACTTTGGGAGTCATTTCTGTGAAATGGCATCTCACCAAAATGGAACCTCTCCAGCTCCTCGATGAATTCATCATCCTGTTTCACCTTAGTGAATATGTAGCTTCCTAGCTTGAAGGGAAGAGGAGGGTACGCAGTCTTCTTGTGTTCGAATAGGAAATCACCTATCCCATCTATGAACACTTGTCTAACTGCCTCCTTGTGGATAATGTAGTTAGTTGCATATTTGGGAAGCAGGGAGGGAGCTCTCGAACCTCCAAACATCCTGAAGTACATGCCATTGTCGGTTAAGTAGTAATCTGCATATTCTTCTATCACTTGCATGGCATCCTCCAACATACAGTCACACTCCTTCAGGAAAATGAGCGTGTATAGAGGCATAAGGAAGTGCTCACAGACTTCTCTGTAATGGCTATGATAATGATGTGCCCACAAAGGTTTGTAGGCAGCGTAGATAGGCATTCTTTCCCTGTCCCAGGTGCACCTGACACCAGGGAAGGGATGGTTGCACAATATGCAGTCTATCAGTATTGAACTCATATAAAATTTGGACCTTTTCTGGGCCTCTCCACCCAGGGCTGAGGCCAAACCAGCAGAAAGGCTGTTTGAGACCAGGTTGGCCCAGTTGAAAATTGTCCCGTGGGTTGCAACATGAAAAATAATTGGGATCCATTCTAGCTTGAAGAGCCTTCCATGGGCTCTTCCAAATATTCTGTTGAGCATTAGAGCTATAAATCTATATGGAACCCTTAGACTCGTTGTATCATAGTCCCTCGATGGTCTGTACCTGTAATGCTTTCCTTGCAACAACATCCTTTTCAGAGTCTCCACTAGGTCCATTTTAATGTTCTTTAGCCAATCATCAGATAGAAATACTTGTGCATCTGGAAGGTGGTAGGCCAGAGCTACATATCCAGGGTTATAAGCAGCATAGCCCTGCTTGTTCACATCTTCAAGAATCATCGTGGTGACATCTGCCCGTGGCAAAATCCATCCTATAACTTCAGAAAAGGGGAAAAGAACTGGTCTAGTGGCTACTTTCATCAGTGCATATTTTTCAATATTAGCATAGATAGACTCTGCTTCCAATCCTATATCAGGAACCTCTCTTCTTATGATCAGTCTATGGATTTCCCCCCATTGGTATTCAGGTTCAATGCCAAAAATGCACTTTGTATATTCATATATATATTATGTCTTAGTTACCACTTCTACTTCTGGTTCTTCTTCAACCACAGGGGCCTTCTTCCTTTGTATTTTTGACATGGTGAGGTTACCCTGCCATAAAATTGTAATATTAAGCCCTTTGGGATGAGTAATCAAACTAGCATACATTACTGTGCAATGTGCCATTTTTCCTATGTTTAATATGATAGCGATCAGTGCAACAAATGCATGCATGTACAGCCTAAAAATGCCCTGACTATCAGAACCATTATAATACAAGATGCAATGCTCAGTAATTTAGTCTGTGTATAGCGAACAAAGGAGATGGTTGCAATATGTAGTAAGATCGTGCGAGTTGCCTATGTTTTCCAATAGCAAACATTTTAACAATATAGCTTAGCAGGAATAAAATTGACGAGGACTCATGCTGTTCATGGAAAAATATTTACATTAACCCGACTACAAATTTTGCTCTCTGCAGATATTATTGTCACTTTGCTGCAAATGGTGCTTCTATCAAAACCACTACCCATGTGATTTCCAGTTAACAAAGTAAAACAGAGGGATATCCCTTTTAACCGGCTAGGGTTTCAGACGACTGAACACAAAATGTGCTGCGCTGGACTACACAAGCAACAAAGGATGGGGTTCGAGAATACGGGTAATATGAACCTCGACCAAAAGGAAGCAACACCAAATGCCACAGAAAAACCACAACAAAACCTCCCTCTGCGCCTCATCATCACACATGGGGAAGCTAGGTGCAGGCGGTGTAACAGCCGCCTGCACCAAGCCTCCATCGACTATGCACAAAGTTGCACACCAACGGCCGCTGGCCAAAAATAATTATTCCATGGGTTGAAAAACGCCCTCAACCGCAAACAGTAAATTCACAAAAGAATCCCTAATACATAGGTGCCATCACAGGGTGGACAAAAGAAATGAATGCAGCAAAACCTAACCATAGGTAAAACTTTCGTACTCCCAGCTATGCTATACATCCCCCCCTATACACGCATGTAAAACGGGGTTGAGGGGAAATAGTCGCAGTAAAACACCCAACCACAGCAAACAACATCAAAAACCTCAAACAGAACGGGGTAGGGCAGCAACGAGCCTACCTAGAAATGACACGTAACTGACATGGAGAAGCCTACCGAGCCTTATGGTGAAGACACCTGGACTGTATGTACTGAATACAGGCAACCGAGAAAGCGAGCGACAGTAACCGATAGCGACAGAGCACACTAGTTGACGATATTGAAATAATAAAATAAACCTCGTGACCCGCTCATATATATATATATATAAAATCAACAATGGTGAGCAAACAATACATCGGATGTCGAAGAGCTTTTGGATCGGAGGGAGAAAGTGAAATTCCTTCTGCAACGGCGGAATCCATCCGCGAAAATATGCACAGCGGGAAAACTAAAGGATCGGACATCGGAGGCATTCTAGATCGGAAGCCAAAAGTGAACTTTCTTCCACAATGGCGGACAGTCAATGCTCTAATTCATCCGCATATGACTTCTTTCCAGAAAGGCTATACCTTCCATAATGGTGGAGAGAGAGATGGTAAAAGGCTCCGACACAAAGCCAAAAACGACCGAAACACATAAGTCAGAAAGAAAGTGAAAACCCATCCATAACGGTGGAAAAAAAAAATCTACAACTTCCCCGACGCAGAACCACAAGGGCAGCTGACGGATCGGAAAGAAACTCAAACGCAAAACCAAAGATCCATCCGCAACGACGGAAGACCAAACGAAAGATCCATCCAAAACGGCGGGGTCTTAACCAAATAACTTCCGATTCAGGTATGCTTCAAAGGTACTCAAAGGTAACGATAAGGCTTGATAAAAAGGAAATTTTTCAGCGTTAGAGGGAGACTTAAATAGGTGGTAAACCAATTCAAACATAAGAAACTTTTCTGAAAGCTCTTAGACCAAATCAAAGAAGAAAATCAAGCTAATCCAAGCGAAAGGAGGGTCCTAAAATTTGTTGGAATTTTGGGAAATTGTTGCAACTGCAACAATTGGCAACAACCTGGTGAACCCCAGATCTATGAATTAACTGCTTCCCAGTGCAAGATTGTATGAATAAAAATTGAAATCTTCTATATGTTTGTAATCCTAAGCAGGCCAAATCGTGCATTTAAATCATTTAGGAGAATTCCACTTTCTGGAAGATGGTAACATCAGAGATATCTGCAAGTCTGAATAACTCTTTTGAGGCCTGATAGATGAGGTTTATTGTACCTATCCTTAGTTAGTTTCAGGCCTGTACACCACAGGATTGTAACAGATAGTAAACAACATTATCCTTTTGTTCCTCATTCCCATGCCAATTTGCACTTTTGTGCCATTTGAACTTTAGTTCATGTGAGTCCTCCATTTTCCTTTCTTTCTAAATTTTATTCAGGCTCCTCTATCCCATAGTGCCCTTTTGTGTGAGAGAAGAATTTGCTTTTCATCTCACAGACGGAGAGGAACTTTTGGCAATTTTGAGATTAATGCTTTTCAAGCTTTGCTTTGATATGTATTGTTTCTTTTAGGAGTTTTGACTCTTAATAGCTTTTAGCTTTTTCTGAAATTATGACATGGGATCATTTATATATGATATACTGTTTACCCTGCTTCCTTTCCGTGGGTCCGCTACTGTCACCCCCTTAGATATTTAAGATGTGAAATGGATGGAGCCTCAAAATAGTATTCCAGACCTCTTTTACTTCTGAGTTATTTACAGGGTTTAAGTAAGACTTCAATGAATGCATGGCCAGTCATGGACACTACTACTAGAAAATCTTCTATGTTTTAAAGCACAGTCTTCTACTGAAGATTTTAGTTAATAAAGAACTCTGATGTTTCCATTGCAACCAAAAGTATGCCTCTTTATTCAAAATCAAAAGTAAAAGCAACCAAGCATTACTATTAAAAGAAAAACAACATCCAAGCAGTAACTCAATAGAAAACAACTTCAAATCGGTAAACAAAGAAAAAGCTCCAATCATTAAAGGAAACAATCTCAATTTATTTATGTACAAAGCAACAAGAAAGAAATAGGTGCCCACCCTTAAGAATATTCAATCGAACGAGTTAAGGGGTGGGATCGATGGTAGACATGAGACGTTTAACCATGGTCTAGGTGTGCCATTTTTGCAATTGAAAGCATGTCTATTTTCCTATAGTCACCCCTTTCAGCCTGAGGAATTTGAAGGAGCTCAAGCTGAATGTCAATCATATAACTGGATTTTCTCGAGGTATGATGTCTTAGCTTAAGCTCAGTCAGATAGTTTCCCAGGACAAAATCAGCAGACTCATTACCTTCTCCTAACCTAGTGACAGTATGCTTCATGTAAGGCTCTCTGGGAATTTTAATCTGATTTGGGGTACCCTTGAGAGGCAACAATAAATGAGACCAATCTGAAGCAAAATAACCTTTCAACCTGGAAAACCAATCTTGGCTGAGGATGAGCCCATATCCACTTGGTATGTCAGCCACCGTAATGTCAATAAATTGGCATATCTTGTTGTTTGCAGAAAAACAAATGAGGACATTCTTCATTTCTCCTACTACATTGACACATGTGCTATTTAATTGTGATACTTCATAATGTGATGACTCTAGCTATCCATTAATCTTTTTGCAAATCTCAAGGGGCATCACATTTACTGCTGCTCCAGAGTCTAATAAGTAGTTATGCACATTATAATTTAGCATCTCTAGGGTTAACAAGAAAGGTGGGGTGTCATTATTATCTACCCAACCAGGTTCTATGACTTCTTCGCCTGGTTGGTTCTGAGTAGGTATGTCCTCATCAAGCTTTTTGATTTCTTTGGTGCTTTCCTCATTAACACCTACCTAGTCTTTAACAGGTTTGACAGGCTCACGGATCGGTTTGGTCTCCTCGTTGACAGTAGTGACTTCAGGTGTTTTGTCGTCAATATTCACTTTTACCTGTCTCTTGGCCTTTTCCTGCAAATTGTTAATATTTGATATTATTGCATTGTCTTTGATTGTTAAACCCATGACTTTCATTGTTGTAGATGTGCATTCAGATTGAGGGGTATTCTCTTCAGTGTCAAACAGCGAAATACCATTCCATGAGAACATAGTATCATCATCTTGTATTCTTATGATCTGTTTCTTCTTTTCCTCCTTGCCACTGTCCTTAGTCAATTGAGGGTCCAACAACCTGTTCATCACAAATGTCATTGAATGTAACCATTGAGGACACTTCTTTTCTGAATGAGGTTGTTGGTGAAAAGTACAGAAATTATCCCTCCCTACTTCTGTTATGTTTATTGATGCCAACTGTGGTGGAGGGACCTGCCATTCATTTTTATCCTCTCTTTTCGTATAGTATGGCTCATGGGCTTTCTGAATGTCTCTTTCCTTTTCCAGATCTATTATTCGGTTGGACAGTTTCTGAAGCATTTTCATCATGCCCTGATAATCATGTGATTGATCCTCTTTAGGTTTAGATAGCAGTAAGGTTCTTCCGCTCGTAGTTTTCTCTCTAGGTGGATCAGGATAGTCTTCTACACTCTCCCTTTTAGCCTCCACCCTTTTGGCCTCTTCATAAGTCTCTACCAAGATAGGCTTGGCTTTCATCTTGACAAACATGGCCAGCTCAGGTCCTAGGGCTGAGGTGTAATACTCAATTGAGACTTTGTCTGAGGGTTTATCTGCTTCCGAGAAGTTCTTTAAATACATTGAAAATCTTTGAGTGAAACTATGTACCTTCTCGTTCTTATCTTTCCTTAACAGGCCTAGACCTTTCATCAATGAGGCATGAGTCTTTTTGGCTGTGTATTTACTATGGAATACCCTTTCGAAGGTGTCCCAATTAGGATTGGAGTTTGCAGGCAAGCCGAAATACTAGGATGCTGCTGCTCCTTTCAGGGTGTGCGGGAACGGTCTACAGACTACATCTTCATATTCCCTAGCCCTTATCCCTTATAATGCTAGATAGAATCTTTGCAGGTGTTCATCTACAGCAGTCCTTTCCTCGGGGTCAAACTTAGGAAAGAATTTGTCAAAGGCCTGAGGTAGGTCATGCAAAGGAGGTGTGAGATTCAAAGGTGATCTAGCTCTCCATGCTGGTAAGGGGTTGGGTTGGTTCACAATCACACCAGCCATGAGTATAGGTATAAGAATAGGACTCTATGGTAAGAAACTGTCCTTCAGGTAACACTGAAAACCTACAAGTGCCTGGGTTAGGTAGAAAGCTTCAAAACATCTACTGGTAGGGTAGTCTCGGGAAATCAAGTTTCCACGGCCATCCATGCACTGGAGGCCCTCCTTCTAGCACCAAAACTATTGAGGCCTGGAAATTCGCAGGAAACAACATAAAGGGATTCTCCCCAATCAACGTTCCCAACTAGCCCGTTGACTGTTTGGTGTAGGGAATCCATCCGGTTTGCGGTGCGGCTACCATAGGTCAAGTAACAAAACAAAGGGTTTACTGGTTGTGGCCCGGTCCCCCAGAATTTTGTATTTTGGCTTAAGGGTGAAATGCAAGTATCTAACTAATCATGCAGGGTGTTGAAGTATGCAGGGGGTAGCCACAATGTGATGCGCAGGTTCTTACCTCTCGTCTTAGGCTCACCAGCATCTGAATCACCTGTGTAGCTATGAAATGAACTAACTACTTACCTATCTACCTACCTACCTATCCCCGGGGAGCCAAAAGTCATTTAATTATGAGTTATGTGTATTATTCATGCATTATAATAGAGCTTACAGGTAGCTGATATTCATACTTAAAACACATGAACGAAGGAAGATATTCTAACAATCAGATAGCTAATTGTTATATAAGCAACATACATTACTCATGGTGATCAATTCCATAGAATAAATCAGAAATCATTCCACAAAGACATAGGTCATAGAGTTAGAACGATCTCACGATTAATGAACAAGCTGGAAAACAAATAGTTCATCTTTCAGTAGTCTAGAGCATAACATTTGGAACTGCCACCAATCTTTCTCCAAGGCAAACTATATTACTTTATTGCAAAGAGAAATAGTTCTTCTTACAATATAGCTTTTTAGTCTTACTGGGAAAAATCCCCTCTTCTCTTTACATCTCTTATATTTATACAAAAAGGTAAGACTGTTGGGTCGCCCAAAGTGACCTTTGGGCTTCCCAACCCCTCATTTCCCAACGTTTACTTTTCCTAAATGTTTTTACAAAAGTGTTATTACAAAATCGACCAGTCCCTTATGAGGAGGGTCCCACTTGAGAATCTAGAAACTTCTTCTAGGAAGAAGCTTCAGCAGCAAGTCCTTCAAAAGCGCAGGGTTCTAGAAACTGGATATTGATCTCAAATTTGTCAGCATGGCTCCTTATAGCCTCGATCCTAGCTGCACTCAGCTGAAGCTGATCCTCTAGGATTTGTACACTAATAGCTGAATGACCCACCTCGCTCTTCAAGATCTGATCATCCAGGGCTCTAATGTCCTGTACCTTATCTTCCTCTTCCTGGTACCTTTTCTGCAATATCTTTATAAGGGCGTTGTGATCTGGGAAAGCATCCAACCTCTGCTCGGCCTCTATCTAGCACTGGTTGTAAGTAATGAGAAGTCTTCTGAAAAACTCAGTGCACAATCCTCTTGTCTTCTTAACTGCCTTCTCAAAGTCTCCAGCGGTGTTGATGGCGAACTCTACGAGGTCATGATCCCGCTTGAGGGCCTGGTGGTCTTTTGATGGTAGTTATGCTGGAGTTTCTTCATTGTTTTCCAGCCTTGCCATCCCGGCAGTCAATACTTCAAGCACCTCCTGAGACCTATCCACGAAGTAAGAGGAGGTTTCTATAATTTCTTCTAGGCAGCCATCTATCTGTAGGAATTTGCACCTTTCCTCCTTTATTGCAGTCTGCAGCTGCAGCATCCTGGCTTTCTATGCCAAGACATGCTCCTTGAATGGCTGAAGGTTGACCGGTTTCTCCCTTGCTTCCTCTAGAGAAATTGTTAGAGAGGCAATCTGCTCTTGATGTTTCTTTTTCTGCTCCCGGGAGTGCAGATCATTGGCCTGCAAAATAATTTTTTGTTGATCTTCTAGCTCTTCAACCTTTTGCAGCAGTTGTTCCTCCTTCTCCGTCAACTCTTGATATTCCTTCTGTACCTTCTCAAGGCATTCTTGGGTAGTCTCCCTAGCCTGTCTCTCTTCATGGAGGGCCTGCAATTCATCCTTAGTAGTCTTCATCTCCTTCTGCAAGTGTTCATATTTTTGCTTCAACCTGTTTCCTTCCTCCCTTTCTTTCCTCAAGGTGTCTTTCAACTGAGCTAAGCATTTCTTAGATTGTTGTAAATCAGTTATCACCTTACCCATGTTGTCTTCTGAGGCGTTGATTAGTGCAGCCCCAGCTCTCAGGGCGAATATTGGATCTAGGTTTGTTCCTAACATAACAGTCGTATCTGTTATCATTTTTCCTGGCAGATCTCCTCCTTCAACTTTCTTCTCTGTCCTCTTGATTATCCTTTTCGTTGCCCTATCATAAAACACAGTGTTGAAGTCAAGGATTTCTTCTTCCTTTTTCAGGACAAATGGAACCAGCTTGAGAGTGGGGACCACAGATGTGCTGGCAGCAGGCACTTGTGGTTCCTAGACCTCTTGTTTTTCTTTATCCTGAGTCTGTCCTCCATCTATATCAGTGGCTGACTGTTCTATCTCTCTTTGTGTTAGTTTTAGCCTTGCTACTTCCTGCTTTTGCAGTTCCTCATCCAGCTTTCTTTTTTCCTCTTCTGCTTCTTTTCTAGCTGCCTCTTCTGCTTCTTTAGCTACTTGCTAGGCTTTCTCAGCTGCTTCTTGAGATTTCTCAGCTGCTTCTTGAGCAGCTTTTCTTTTTTCTTCTTCCTCACTGTACAGCCACCCTGTAGCTTCCTGTGCTAATCTCTGGGCCTCCTCTTGGCCTCCTCTTCAGCTTTGGCTTGCTCTGCCCCTTTTCCACCTTTAGTGGTGATCTGTGGCTTGAATCTTCTCCTCAGGGCTGTCATGTTTGGGGCATTTCGGAAGACAAACTCTTCCTTGTCAAAATAGTGGGTATACTCAAAGTGTATCTTTTTCTCCTTGCAGTGCTCGGCCACTTTACTTTGGGAGTCATTTCTATGAAATGGCATCTCACCAAAATGGAACCTCTCCAGCTCCTCTATGAATTCATCGGCCTATTTCACCTTAGTGAATCTGTAGCTTCCTAGCTTGAAGGGCAGAGAAGGGTATGCAGTCTTCTTGTGTTCGAATAGGAAACTTCCTATTCCATATATGAACACTTGTCTGACTGCCTCCTTGTGGATAATGTAGTCAGTTGTGTATTTGGGCAGCAGGGAGGGAGCTCTCGAACCTCCAAACATCCTAAAGTACATGCCATTGTCAGTTAAGTAGTAGTCTGTGTATTCTTCTATCGCTTGCGTGGAATCCTCCGACATACAGTCACACTCCTTTAGGAAAATGAGCATGTATAGAGGCATAAGGAAGTGCTCACATGCTTCTCTGTAATGGCTATGATATTGATGTGCCCACAAAGGTTTGTAGGCAGCGTAGATAGGAATTATTTCCCTGTCCCAGATGCACCTGAGACCAGGGAAGGGCTGGTTGCACAATATGCAGTCTATCACTATTGAACTCATATAAAATTTGAACCTTTTATGGGCCTCTCCACCCAGGGCTGAGGCCAAACTAGCAGAAGGGCTGTTTGAGACCAGGTTGGCCCAGTTGAAAATTGTCCCCGGGGTTGCAACATGAAAAATAATTAGGATCCATTCTAGCTTGAAGAGCCTGCCATGCGCTCTTCCAAATATTCTATTGAGCATTAGAGCTATAAATCTGTATGGAACCCTTAGACTCGTTGTATCATAGTCCCACGATGGTCTGTACCTGTAATGCTTTCCTTGCAACAACATCCTTTTCAGAGTCTCCACGAGGTCCATTTTAATGTTCTTTAGCCAATCATCAGATAGAAATACGTGGGCGTCTGGTAGGTGGTAGGCCAGAGCTACATATCTAGGGCTATAAGCAGCATAGCCCTGCTTGTTCACATCTTCAAGAATCATCGTGGTGACATCTTCCTATGGCAGAATCCATCCTATAACTTCAGAACAGGGAAAAAGCTCTGGTCTAGTGGTTACTTTCATCAGTGCAGATTTTTCAATATTAGCATAGATAGACTCTTCTTCCAATCCTATATCAGGAACCTCTCTTCTTGTGATCAGTCTATGGATTTCCCCCCATTGGTATTCAGGTTCAATGCCAAAAATGCACTTTGTATCTTCATATATATATTCTGTCTTAGTTACCACTTCTACTTCTGGTTCTTCTTCAACCATAGGGGCCTTCTTCCTTTGTCTTTTTGACATGGTGAGGTTATCCTACCATAAAATTGTAATATTAAGCCCTTTGGGCTGAGTAATCAAACTAGCATACATTATTGTGCAATGTGCCATTTTTCCTATGTTTAATATGATAGCGATCAGTGCAACAAATGCATGCATGTACAGCCTAAAAATGCCTTGACTATCAGAACCATTAAAATACAAGATACAGTGCTCAGTAATTTAGTCTGTGTATAGCAAACAAAGGAGATGGTTGGAATATGCAGTAAGATCGTGCGAGTCTCCTATGTTTTCCAATACCAAACATTTTAACAATATAGCTTAGCAGGAATAAAATTGACGAGGACTCATGCTGTTCACGGAAAAATATTTACATTAAATCGACTACAAATTTCGCTCTCTGCAGGTATTATTGTCACTTTGCTGCAAATGGTGCTTCTATCAAAACCACTACCCATGTGATTTCTGGTTAACAAACTAAAACAACGGCATGTCCCTTTTAACCATCTAGGGTTTCAGACCACTGGACACAAAATGTGCTGCGAGGGACTGCACAAGCAACAAAGGCTGGGGTTTGAGAATACGGGTAATATGAACCTCAACCAAAAGGAAGGAACACCAAATGCCACAGAAAAACCACAACAAAACCTCCCTCCATGCCTCATCATCACACACGGGGAAGCTAGGTGCAAGCGGCATAACGACTGCCTGCACCAAGCCTCCATCGACTATGCGCACGGTTGCACACCAATGGCCGCGGGCCAAAACTAATTATTCCATGGGTTGAAAATGCCCCCAACCGTGAACAGTAAATTTGCAAAAGAATCCCTAATACATAGGTGCCATCACAGGGTGGACAAAAGAAATGACTGCAGCAAAACCTAACCGTGGGTAAAAATTTCGCACTCCCAGCTATGCTATACATCCCCCCCTATACACGCATGTAAAACAGGGCTGAGGGGAAGCAGTCGCAGTAAAACACCTAACCGTAGAAAACAACATCAAAAACCTCTAACAGAACGGGGTAGGGAAACAACGAGCCTACCTGGCAACGACGCGTAACCGACGTGGAGAAGACTGCCGAGCCTTACGGTGAAGACACCTGGACTGTATGTACTGAACACGGGGAACCGGGTGAGCGAGTGACAGTAACCAATAGTGACAAAGCACACTAGTCAACGATATTGAAATAATAAAATAAACCCCGTGACCTGCTCATATATATATAAATTCAACAATGGTGAGCGAACAATACATCAGACGTCGAAGAGCTTTTGGATCGGAGGGAGAAAGTGAACTTCCTTTCACAACGATGGATGGCTTAAGCATTAAGACATCCGCAGAAATATGCACAGTGGGAAAACTAAAGGATCGGACATCGGAGGCATTCTGGATCGGAAGCCAAAAGTAAACTTCCTTCCGCAACGACGGATGGTCAAAGCTCTAAGTCATCTGCATAGGACTTCTTTCCGGAAAGGCTATACCTTCCACAATGGTGGAGAGAGAGATGGTAAAAGGCTCCGACACAAAGCCAAAAATGATCGAAACACATAAATGAGAAAGAAAGTGAAAACCCATCCATAATGGCGGAAAAAAAAAAGCTACAACTGCCCCGACGCAGAACCACAAGGGCAGCCAATGGATCGGAAAGAAACTCAAAAGCGAAAAAAAATATCCATCTGTAACTACAGAAGACCAAACGAAAGATCCATCTGAAATGGCAGGGTCTTAACCAACTAAATTTTGATTCGGGTATGCTTCAAAGGTACTCAAAGGTAACAAGAAGGCTTGACAAAAAGGAATTTTTTCCACGTTAGAGGGAGATTTAAACAGGTGGTAAACCAATTCAAACATAAGAAACTTTTCTAAAATCTCTCAGACCAAATCAAAGAATAAAATCAAGCTAATCCAAGTGAAAGGAGGGTCCTAAAATTTTTTGTAATTTTGAGAAATTGTTGTAGCCGCAACAAGTATTTAGCAGCTTCTGCCAATAAAGCTATCCCATCTAAGGCTTGGGTCTTTTTCCTAGATTTTTGCTGCTCATTTTCCATATCTGTCATCCTTCTTGTAAGCTCCTTATTCTGTTGTTGTAGGCTTCTGATAGTCTATTTCAATTCTGCACACTGTAAATCTGAGTTTCTTTTCCTTTTTAGGGCTTCCTTGGAGATTGCAATAAGTTCTTGGTAATGATCATTCACTTCTTCTAAGTCTTCCCTGAGTCTTCTATTAGCTTTGATCAAACCATCATTTGTTTCTTGCATGTAATCCATTTGATGCTTATATTACTTGATGGTTCTTTGCAAATTTTCCTTTTCTGAGTCAAAAACCTTGCCTCCTGTTGTATTCTGTAGCTCACTAAGTAGCCATGGGATGTTCAACTTTCTGAGGATGTCCTCATCCTCAGGAAGAAGCTCTGTAGAAACACCATGAACACTTGGGTATTCTTGACTAACTGTTTCAGTAAGTGCAATTTCATCCATCAACAGATTGTTTTCAGAATAAGAAACTTCTATGTCCTCTTTCTGTTGTTCCTTCAATATTTCACCTCTTAATTTCAAAAACACAACAAATAGTTTGGTTTTGGTGAGGCTGGACTCTTCTACTATCTTCAATGGTTTCTTCCCTTTGTTGTTACCCTTTCTAGACTTTAACTTTTCAACTAAAGAAGAAGTATCAAGCACAGTTATCTCTTCTGTGTTTAACTTAGGGTTTAGTAGCTTTTTCATGTTCAGCCTCAATTTGTTTTTTAATCTAGTTTTGGGTCTCCATCCTGGGGAAAAATCTCCTACCATATTTAAGCTCTTTCTTTGATGCATGATAGAAACAAATTATTTAACCTTTATTTTCTTTTTCTTTGGCATGACTGTCTTATCTTCTTGACTGGAGAACTCCTTGTGTGTTCCAACCCTAGTTTCAGCACTGACAGTCAATTCATCTCCTTCCAACAAGTATCCTTCATCTTCAAATAAAATGGTAGTTGGGATTCGTTGTTGGACCTTAGTATTATCTTCACTTTCTGCAACCTTCTCTATGAAAACAATTTTTTTATCTATGAGTGCTTCTACTGGTGCTTTATTTTGCACAGGCTGGGTTTCCTTTTTAATAAACAGCAAAATTTTTCCCTTACTGTCAGTTGAAGGCTGCTGAGATTCATAATCTCCCTTTGAAGTTTCTAACACTATTGTACAAGTATGGACACCTTATAACCATAGGTCTGGGGTTACCAACATACTCAGTTAACTTGTAGACAATTGACTCTAGAGTGCATTAAAGGAAATAGGGGGATGAGAAGGACTTACTTGATTCACGAAGGTTGATCCTTGCTAGTCCTCTTCCGCTCTGCTTCTCCTCCAAAGCCTTCAAGGTTGCTCCTCCTTCACCTGTTCAGAGACAATCTTCCAAATACAAGATGATTCATATATATATAAGCAGGTTAGATAAATCATATATAAAATGCAGAAACATAAACATTTATCAAACCAAGATACATGAGACACATATGGAAGAAGGATTCTCTTTATTAGCAATAATGAAAGAGTTTAGAGTACAACCAAATGCCTGAGACAAGGACTCCTCTGCAGCCAAAGGATTCTGAGTTCCACTACTCCAAAGACTTCTGTCTAAACTCCACCAGCATAACTTTGCTCTTCAAGTGTATGTCCCCAACACCCTCCCCAAGGCCTATATTTATATGAGTGAAATAAGGAAGTTTTCGAAGGTTGTGGAGGTTGAAGCAGTTAAGGAGATTAAGGTAAATGACTTAAATAATCTTAGATAAATGCATGTTTTTATTTTTAAATGTCAAGGGACATATCCACCGGTATGGAAAAATACAACCCACGTATGATCTACGAGTTTCCACAAGAGAAACCCATGGATACATCCATCCACGACTTGTAACACCCGACACTCGCGTATGATCCACGAGTTCCATGAATATAAAATCGCGGATATGACTTGACATAGTCAAAAGTCAGAGTAATTAGTTGGATGGATGTAGAATGTATTTCATCATAAGACTATCTATAGTGTTTTGGGAAAACCTCAATCCATAGATGTCCTTTTGTGTGCCAACATGAGGGATGTCGACACTCGGATGGAGAGGTGCCATTCAACTGGATAATAGATGCCCCCTAATATGTGAGGTCAGAGGGAAGCGATGGCTGAAATACATTATAATCTTTACCTTCGGAGAACTCAGAAATCCAATGGAGCAGAGAGAGTACCTGAAACAAATACATAGTAATGTCATATACAAAGTTACAGGTGAGGATGCTATGTTCAATTTACTGGAGCACTAGCTCCTTTACAATATTTGAGTACATCATATGATATGGGTAAAAACCACGTATATTACAAAGGTGGATCGAAGCCACAAATACAATAATGATGATTCTTCAAAGATCTAGAAGCTATATATAGGAAGAGAACATAGTCTTGCGCAACTTAGTCCATAAGTGAGGGACTAAGGTCTTCATAAAGAATCCCAAAGACCCAGTACAATCCAAGCCATGTGAATAAGGATCAGCTGAAGTCGAACATGGAAAGGATTCAACAGTTTGTCAATCAATAGATGATAATTGACAACCAAAGCAAAGGAATTCACCAATAATGAAATTGAATCCTGAGGTACTATCATCAAAACTCTAGGTCTTTGTCATCAGGAAGTGCTGAAACAGAACCATACTGTGATAAGGAAGGCAATAGATCCTCCAACGGATCACAAGAGTGACTAGGAACTGGGCAAAAGAAGAAAGACACAAATAGATAACAGATATAACAATGATGGGATCAGGCTATAGATCAGACATTGGGAAGAATCCTTGAATAGTGAGCACAACACAGAGATGACCCAAGGCAGCGTATAACTTATAGATAGAACAACTAGACTTATCTGTCATGTAGGAGACATGATCAGATTCACCAGCTATAATGGACAAGAGGAGTAAGAAACCCAAAGTGATAGCTGAACAAAAGTGGACACTGAAACATGGATATTGGAAAACAAAGAGTGCTATGTTTAAGGATGACAGGCTGCCATTACTGCAAACAAGAGAAAACTTCTTCCTTACCTTCCCTATTAAATTTTAACGAGTCCAGGAAAGTCAACTCGGTTACCTCTTCATTTTTTAACAATCTTGAAGAGATGAGAAAATAATGCTTGATAGTGTCACTGATTCGTTGATTTAATGAGCCCAAACTAGTACATGCTCAGCGGGTGTTTTCACATTTAGAGAGTTTGAAAACTCCAAAGAAGGCTTTAGGGGGGTCCTTTGTCATCCAATTTAGTCTCCTGAGGCTGAAAAAGTATAAAACAAACCATAGAAGAACTCTCTTAACTTCCGAAGAAGAAAAGGTGAACCTTTTTCGTACTTAGTCAGGGAGGGCCGAAAAAGGTTAAATTACCACCTACCCAATGCTCCTTCCAGAAAAGCATAAAATAGTTTGAGTTTTACGAGTGTGAAGGAAAGCAAGATCACTTGAAAAGATCCATTTGGTTACGAGAAATGGGGCTTACAACAATAAACTCGTTGCTTTGTGCTTGAGTGTTTAATGAGCATGACAAAGACACAAAGTACACTCAAAATATTTTTCATGTTTGGGTCCAGAGCACAAAAAAGAGAAAACTAAGCTCAAATCGGGTGTTCCTTTTCTGTAAATTTAGTCCCTCAGGTATGGAAAAGTGATAAACCTATACTTGAGAATACTCTTCTCAATTCAAAAAGAAAAGAGAGTGATCCTTTCTCATATTATTCCGCATGGTCCAAGAAAGAGATAACCTACTACCAATGTGGATGCCCGTTCACATATTCTTAACGAGCTTGAATGGACGAGATAACTCAGCAGTCAAGTCTATTTTGAAGGAGTCAGACCTGGGCCTAAGGAAACTCCATAAGGGAAGGGAGTCCTATAAAGGAAAAGCTTGTAAAAAGAGATTAAAAAAAACCTCTATTTGGCGTGAAAAATAGCTAAGAGGATACCCCTGGGCCTAAAACAGTGGCGGCATGCATACCAAAGGATGACAAGGGCATATAAAGAGGATACTCATGAAATAAGGGTCCTAGCCACGAAAGAAGAATGGTAAAGACAAGGGACTAATGGTTTAGAATACCATAGTCCATGGCAAAATCTTGAATGCTAAGGTTAATGTGGAGTGAAAAGATGCCAACATGTATTGGAAAAAACAAAACCACCCTATTGGAGCAACAACACTTTGGAAAAAGTGATAAACCTGTTCCAAGACACAAAAAGTATGGTATTAGTTGATTGACATTTCAAACTATATAAAAAGACCCACTTTATGAAATATAATTTCTATAAATAGGTTGAAAATTAAAACAAACTCACCATTTGAACTTTTGAGCCATAAAAAGGAAGATTTACCCTCTACCTTTGATCGATCACTGTGGACAATTGGACCAACGAAATCGAAATCTACCAGCTTCAGGTAAGCCTACACCCTAAGCTCGTCAAATTGATCCAAGAAAATGTTAGTTTTAATTGTGAATTCAATATTGAAAAGCATCCAAAACTATGGCAGGGCACATCTGCGGGTTGCTAAGAGGGAAAGTCGCGGATACGCGTTATATCCGCAGGTTTCCTAGCTAGACAGTCGTGGATGGTATGCGACTTGTCCAATTAGACAGTCACGGATCCTGCGTGGAGGAGGAAAGATTACATATATGTAAAAAAATTTAAATTTTAATATGGAAATACTGAATCCAATTGCTTGTATTTACTAGGTACAATATGGTTCTGGAATGGAGGGAAAGGGAGCACGAAATAATGGATCAAGCGGCGCTCCAAAGTGCGCCCACCATATAGGCATTGAGAACCAGTGGGATACTAAAATTATTCTGTACATCACCCATGTGGGCCAATGTCCGCATACTTGAGTTCATGGTCAATTATTGGGATCATGATATGGGGATGTTCAACCTACAAGGTGAAACCCTAGAGCTTACCATGGAAGACATATATTTCATTACCGGGTTGTCACAACGAGGGGCACCGGTGAACATGGAGGGAACTGGTAGGGGTGGTGACCCCTTAAGTGTCCAAAACTATATAGACATATTCTGTACACTAGGTACTCAAAGGAGGGGAACCAACGTTCCAATTGTAGATATCCAAGATTTTACTCTTCAGGTATTATCTAGAACCATTGTGAGAATAGTAGGATCTTCAGCTTTACATTTGGCCACTAGGAATCAAATGAGGGTGGTAGTTGACTGTTTTAGAGGTGCTCTCTATGACTGGTGCTCGGGATTTTCCTCCTTATGAGGAGACACCTATCTGACTACAAGAGAGGAAGACGCAAGAATTTTGGCTTTGTAAGCATATTAGTGGTGTTCTTCTTCTTCGAGAGTACCAGCACTAAGCCCCGCTATACATTTACCAATCAGATCTCCACGTCAGTAAAGGCTGAGCAGGTGTGGAGATATATTCCTCCGTCAAGGAGGAGGGGACAAAGTACACAGTGTCTATGATGATGACTTCTACACATGGTGGGAATGACAGCTGCCGAGATTGGAGCAGTTTCCATATGCCGGGTTGGACTTCCGAGGTGACCCAGACCTTGTCCTCCCTCTAGGAGGAGCATGGGGAGAGATAGGTAAGTAATTTTTTAATTTTTATCATTTTCAAATTTTTATGAATTTTCCAATGATAGGATATATACATATGTACAAGTCTTAACCCTATTCATGTGTCAAAATGCAGATATTGGACCGTTCTGCCCTAAAGAGCACCCTCATATGTTCGTTCGTCTGGTTGTAGGGGAAGACCCAATATTGATCAGGGTACTAGAGGGGAAGCTGGCCAGGTTGACCCAGCGAGTACTGACGATATGGATTGATCATATCCCTATAGCCATGAAGGAGTTTGTTGTGGGGGTTCCACCAGTTTGGCTATGTCTGTTCAGACGAGTAGCTAGAGCAGTACTTGTATATAGAGATGCGGTGGAGGCTGCCGAAGCTAAGGAGGCTAAGGAAGCCAAAGCACAGAGGGACCATGGGGACCAAGGAGATCCTAGTGGCCAGGGTGGCCGGGTTTAGTTCTAGGGCATTTTGATGGACTATGATCCACACTTTTATACATTTTGTATATGATGGGATCTAAGGATCAGACTTGACCTATCTATAAACAGATATTTTACACACACACACACACACACACACACACACACACACACACAGATATATATATATATATATATTGATGTTTGTTGTCAGCTTATTTACAAGTGTTTCTTATATGTTTGCTGTATATTTTTATAAAATGTGTGTAAGATGCCAATCCAAAATGTAATCAGCATATGCATCATTCAATGAATTTTGGTTTCGTGGAATATGATTGACAGTAATAACTTCAAAATTTCTTTCCAATAAACGAATTTGCATGAACTGACGTAATAAGATAGGATTTCGTACCCGATAAGCTTGATTGAGCTGGGAAACTACCAATTGAGAATCCAAATGGACCTCAAGCTGGGTAATGCCATGTGACAAAGCATCCCATAGGAGCTCAATAATGGCCCTATACTCAGCAACATTATTAGAAGCAGGAACTAGACAAGCACCTCCCGCGGAAACAAGCTGTCCTGAGGGAGAATAGATAACCCATGCTGCCGAAGCTAGGTTACAAGTATGACAGCTGGTGCCATCAGCGAACCCTATATACCATTCGGAAGACATCTGCAACAACCAGCAGATAGTATAAAAAACAAAACTTACAACCTAATGTACATAAAAATACATACACTAAAAATACAAGAAAAGGTGCTAGGCCTAAGCACAGTAGTTCTTTAGGAAGAGCCTATTTCTAGGCTCAGGCAGCTTATTCCCGTCAAAATCAACTAATTCATATGCACCTTTACTCAATACCTTCGACATGACATAAGGTCCTAACCACATAGCCTTGAATTTTCCTGCCCCCAGAGGTTCTTTATCTTGGTCCCAAAGCAATACAAGTTCCCCTTCAGAGAAAACCCTAGGTTTGACCGATTTATCATATTGAGTTTTGACCCTATTTTTATTACCCTGATTAGCAGTTAGCGCATCTCTACGCTGTTCATCAAGGTGTTCTAAATGTAACAGATGTTCTTCAAGCTTAGTCGTATCAGGTAACACATGAATGGCTATCTTTAAAGATGGGATTTCACATTCAATCGGAGTAACTGCTTCCACCCCATGAACGAGTTGGAAAGGAGAGAAACCCGTAGCAGTCTTTACATTGGTTTGGTAGGCCCAAAGAGCGGGATATAACATGATGTGCCAGTTAGAGCGGGCTGCATCAATTGTATGTTTAAGGATAGTTTTTAAAGTCTTGTTGACAACCTCAACCTGACCATTTCCTTGCCGATAGTATGGAGAAGAATGTTCTTGTCTAAATCCAAGCATGGTAGTCAGTTCCGTCATCATGTTATTTTGAAAATGACTGCCATGGTCAGTGACAATCACTTTGGGAATACCAAACCTTGCAATAATCTGATTAAACATGAAGAAAGCTATTGTTTCCCCGTCGGCTTTGAAAGTAGGAATTTCCTCTGCCCATTTCATAAAATAGTCCACAGCGACAATGATGTATTTATGCCCCCCAGTTGAGGCTGGGTTGCATGTCACGTAATCTATCCCCCATTTCATAAAGGGGCCTATCGAGACAATGGGAAATAACAGAGAAGGATGTGACTGCATTTTCCTGGTGTAAAGATGACATGGATGACAGTGCTTCACTGCTTCCACACAATCTTTAAAGATCGTGGGCCAAAAATTACCGGCACGCAATATTTTCTGGGTCGTTGCTAACCCAGATAAATGACCCCCACATGCCCCACTGTGGGAATCATTTAGGACCATCTCCGCTTCCTCATGAGTAAGGCAACGACGCAACACGGAATCTACCCCTCGTCGATATAATGTATCTCCTATAATGAGGTAGTTCTTGGCATGAAGGCGTAACTTACGTCGTTCCTCCCTGGAGGAAGTTGTAGGATACTTCAAAGTCTAGAGATATATAATAATATCTCCGTACCAAGGATCAGAGGTGGATATCAGGAAGATGTGCTTATTTGGGAATGAGTCAAGTTCGATCACTACATCTTCTTCGGTAGGAAATTCTGCTATAAGCTTAGCAAAAACTAAGGACTTCTTAGACTTAGCGGATTGGAAAACCAAGTCAAAATCTTGGGGAATGACTATCCATTTGTTAAATTTCCCCCAAACAATGCGTTGGGATAAAACATATTCGAAAGGATTCACATCCGCCACTACTGTGGTGGTCCTTAGTAAAATGTAGTGACGTATCCTCTGCACAGCATAAACAACTGCTAAGGATAACTTCTCGACGTGGGATTATCTAAGCTCATGTCCAACCAAAGCACGAATAAGGTAATAAATGACATGCTCAATAATCTTATCATCCTCCTGGACTAGTACTACCCCAATGGTCAACTCCGACGTGGCCAGATACAATATAAAATACCTAGAATAATCTGGTGGGAGTAATAAGGGTGCCGACTGCAAAACTTTTTTCAATGCCTTGAATGCAAGTTGTGCGGTTTCATCCCATACAAATGGGGTTTCCTATTTGAGCAGGTGCATGAAACCTTTAGTGATCTTGGCATAATTAACAATAAATCATTGAAGAAAGTTAGACTTTCCTTGCAGGCTTTGAAGTTGCCTGAGAGAAAGAGGAGGAGGAAGATTTAAAATGGCCTCAACTTTTAATGGATCCACCTGGATGCCTCTACTAGAGACAATGAACCCGAGTAATCTTCCTGACTCGACGCAGAATACACACTTGTGGGGATTCAAGCGAATTTTATAATATCTACATCTCTCAAAAATAAACCCTAAATGATCTGGATGCTGGATCCCCTTACGAGAATGGGCGGGCATATCATCAAGGTATGGTTTGACAATGCCTTTAATGTCATGAAAAGCAAATTTCATAGCCCGTTGAAAGGTTGCCCCAGCATTTTTCAATCCAAAGGGCATTTTCTTATATGCGAATGTACCCTAAGGGCAAATGAAAGCAGTTTTATGTTGGTCTTCCAGTTTGATTTGGATTTGATTGTAGCCGGAGAAACCATCCATAAATGAAAACACCTCACTTCCCGCACATGCATCTATGATCTGGTCTATAAATGGTGTGGGGTAGTTGTCCTTAGGATAGGATTTATTGAGGTCTCTAAAGTCTGTACAAATGTGAATAGTCCCTTGCTTTTTATCAATAGGAACAAGTTTGGACACCCATTCAGTCAAAGCTATGGGATATATGAAACTAGCTTTCAACAGCTTTTCAAATTCTGCCTTCACAGCCGCCACTTTACGTGGGTTCACGGTTCTTAATTTTTGTCGAATTGGCTTGGCATTAGGATAGGTTCATATTTCATGTTCAACAATAGATGGATCTATGCCTAGCATCTCCTCATATGACCAGGCAAAGACATCGCAGAATTCCTTGAAAAGGGTAGTATAGATAGCAATCTCCTTAGGAGAGCAGTTTGCACCTATATATATGTTTTCCATGACATCGGGGTTTACAGAGATGTTGACAGGTATAGTAGAGGAAATATTTTCCATATTCCCCTTGGAAAAGACTCCTTCCCTAGGCAAGGGATTGATAGGTGTATCAACATCTTCTGACAGTCTCACGTGAAACTCTTGGTTTTCTATTCTGCTTAGTTCTGGAAGAAAATAGGATCGATGATGAATATCCTCACAAATATTATCATGTCCACTCATGGCTTCTAGAATAGCTTCATTGGAAATTAAAATGGTGTCTAAGGAATCTATAGAATGCAAACAGTTTTCTGCCCATGCAGGCAAATAGACTTCTTCCAGATCATCCGAGACTGTTAGAGGATCTGGAATGGGATCAACAGTGGCTTGAGTGATATCTTGATAAGCTACCTCCACTACCGATAAGGGAACTTGCGGTTCATGGGGAGTTGGGAGGACCCAAGGATCAGTCCTATTAACAACCGTAGAGATGGACATCCCCACACTAGTAGAACCGATATAATTAACCAGGGCTGGAAGATCAAATGTGCCCATAAATGATGCATACATTCCATCCCCCAAGCTCTGTGCAGACTTGAACTGATCAACCAATGGAACAACAAACTCATTAGACTCTAAACGAACTTTTCAGCTAAAATCAAGTTGGTCAATAGTAACCAACTTTCCCTCATGTGGAAAAACCACGACACAAAAAATGGCCGACGCAATAGCGGACATCGCATAAGTCCAATTCCTTCCCAGAAGCAAATTGTAGTCCAAAGGGGAATCAATCACTTCTACTTCAACAGAAACTACTTTGCCTACCAACTTAATCTCAAAATCCAGTAGGATACCATGTGGATGGAAAGATCTTCCATCAAAAGCAGTAAGTAAAGTGTTTGATGGGACCAGCTCTAGGGATCCAAGAGCTTTCCAACAGGTCAAGGACATAACACATGTAGAGGCTCCCTCATCAACAACTACCCTTCCAATGGTCTTACCACCATGGATGACATCTATTGATAGGGCTACATGGTAAGGCAGGCAAATTTTAACATCGAATAAATGAAATTTCGCCATGAGACTCGAAGAGTCCATGCTACCTAACGCTGCTAAGAGGGAATCCCGCTGAGCGGGACAACTCTGTAACACCTCCAAAGCTGACATTGCACACGGGGTTTGGGCTAAGTCTTCAACCACAGAGTAGTTGGAAGCATCCCTAGCATTAGGGTTATGCAAGTTCTTCTTAAAGACACCTTTGGGTATCTTTGGTATTATTTCAGTAGGTTTCTCTATTATGAGAGGGTTGGAAGGTTCACCTATAGGTTTACCCTTCTCAAGAGTCTCTTTCTCATAGTTTTTGTTCCTTTTCTGCAATAAAGTTGAAGATCGAACCATGTTGATATAGTTTGGGTCAGGGGTAGTTTGAGTGCCCCCTACTACGTTAGAAGCTGACGCAGAGTTCTATCCTTGGGGAAAAGGATCCTTGTGGACAGCCGGTTGTTGAGCTTTAAGCATCTTCTAAGCTTGATCCATAAGGGAACAAAGGTGAGTAAGGTGGTCCTCTTGGCACAACTTGCAAAGGAAATTGACCTTCCTTTTTTATTTCTTGCCCCCATCAGCATTGTTCGCGGGCTTTTGCTTGTTTTGGTTTCCCTCTCCCTTTTTACCTTTCTTTTTCTTCCCACCGGCTGCTGATTACCCTTCTAAGAGGTTTGTGCAAAAACATTTGCACTCTGGGGGGAGGGGGCAGCCTTTGTTTCCTCTGCTGTATATTGTTTGACAGACAACTGATGAATTTTTTTTGTCAAAGACTCTACGGTGGGAGAGTTGATGGATCCAACCACACCATCGGCATGGGGTCGAGGCTTAGGTTTCTCTGCCTCGTGTGAAGGCCTCGGTGCCTCAAGGATGATCTCATATAAGATCCTAGATTGTGAATAAATCAAATCCAGTTGCTGGGCCTTGAGTATGGCTTCTTCTTCATTCGTCACTCCTGAGGTGGATACGTCCTTAGATATGTATGGCAACAGTGATTTAAGGAACCATTCTAAAAGGAACTCGGGAGGGATGGTGGCTTTGATAAGGCTCTTTCACCTCCTCCACTCTTGGATATGATCTGAGATGTGGGTCGCCTTGCTTTGTCTAAAAGTAGACAATGATTCCATTCCGAATTCATATCATACTGGAAGCTGAAAGTGGCTAAGGAATGCACTAGCCAAGTCCCAGAAACTACGGAAAGCAGCAGAGGGTAGTTCAATATACCATTTTTCCATCGTACCTGTTATGGTTCTCTAGAACAACCTCAACCTCACTGAATCTTCATTAAATGAATTTGAAGAACACCATAAATGGAAGGTGGTGGCATGAGCCCCAGGATCTTCACCAATTTTACCTTCGAACTTAGGGATCTCTGAGGGCAATTTGGTGGGAACAGGTGGCCACAAGGGGTCATTCATCAATTTTGACAAATCTATCAAGTTTAAGGTTTCCAGGAATGGAGGTTTGGGTCAAACCGGGGTACTATATGTGCTAACTTGGGGATTAGAGGGACCTGCCCCTGAATTCCCATGGGTAAAAGTAGGGTTTCCCCCTGCCGCTGGTTGTGAAGTGGGAAGGTTGCTTTGAAATGGATTCCATCCATAAGCCACAGGATTATGTGTGGGAGGTGTAGTGTAAGAATTTCGGGCCATCCCCATAGAAGCAAGGGTCTGAAAGAAAGGAGTAGGTATCCATCCGTTAAACAACGAAAAGGGAGAGCTCATGTATGGGACCGAAATAGGGGTTTGGAAACTTTGCCCATAAGAGGTGTTGTTCCCAAACTGCACTCCTACATAGGAAGGATATGGACCTACGCATGGAATGGATGGGGGAATGTGCTCCCCATTCTAATGAAATCCTTAGACAAAGGTCGAGGATCCTATGGGACCACTCTGGGTAGTATAAATAAAGGAAGAAGGAATGGTAGGTATACTGGGGATCCCAGTAACCATGTCACCAGAAGTACCTACTAGGTTTGAGTGAATCGGTCTTTGAACTACCCGGCTCACTGGAGTCAAAGGTGTAGAAGGTAAACTAGATCTAGGGGAACTTACCGGGGGAGGTAGTACCCCTTCAACCAGAAGGGTTGAGGTGAACACAAAAGGACTTTCTTCCGCAGAAGACATGATCCTACCCACAGGGACACCTAACACTGATGAATCAAAAGGTCTAACCTGAACAATCACAGGATCGTTTAAATCAGTTAAGGGGGTGTTAAAGTTTCTTGCAAACTCGTCAGTCTGCAATTCTTCTATCTCAACTGTGTCAAAATCAAAATGGTTAGCTATCAGTTCTGGTTCACCAAGAACTTCACTTATCCCTACTAGTTCAAAAGAACCGTCAGTGTCTAATCTCCGCCTTTGGGGTAAAGGTGGAGGCTCCAATGTGGTGATAGGAGAAAGGTTTCTCAACCTTCTTGACCTTCTAACAGGTTGGTCCTCTAGAATTAAAAATTTGACAAATCACACCCTAAGTCCAACTAAACACAGGAAAAACCACAGAGCATACACTATAAAATTCCTAAAGTCTCAAGCAATCAAACAAGGGTAAAATATATACTTAGCTGAAGAAAGCTGATGAATGATTACTTGGTGTCCTTGAAGTGGTTATTAGGCACAAGCAGAGGAATCACCCGACCGCGCTCCTACACTTTCAACAAGGGTTACCTTCCAAGCTCGTTCAAGGTGAACCAGAAATAACCTTCCAGTTTACCTAGGTATGAACCCTAAAAGACAAGAGACTAAAGGCTACCTTGGCTATACCAACAGTCTGGGGGGACATTCGCAAGCCGAACTCATACACATGGGTAGGGTAGATGAGCCTGAAACTCTTTCTAGGATAGAATCCCCAGATGCGCAAAAGTCCTGAGTTACGCTTTGACAAGGATTCAGAGGGTTATTTCCTCTGTCCAAGCCTCCACGTGGCTTCGTGCTTAACTCACGTTTGAAGGGAGATTCCTAGATATAGTGATAAAGTCAAGGATTTACCTAAAGAAAGGTCCACTACGTCTAAGTTTTATAACTTGCAGGAAGTTTACACTCCCTAGCCCACAAGTCTAGCCTAATCTAGTAGGTGAAAGGCCCTTAAAAACAAAAACTTACTAGTAAATTTTAATTTATGCGTTTATTTTAAAGGGCCGTTTCTTACTCAGAAGGAAATGGAGTGGTGTACATGTGGTGTTTTGACTCAATAAGAAATAAATAAAAGTAAAGGTGTATTCAAAGCAAACTACTGCTATAAAAACAAACTTCTTTTCATTTTGCAAATATATATTGATGAATTGGATGCAACGATAAAAGAAACTAAGCCTATATTTTTTGTATCTTTTGAGATTATATTTTTAAATTGAAACAAACACTACTTATGCAAAATCAAGATGCAAAAGCTTAACAATGTTTTCTTTTCACTTTTAAAAATACTCAAAATTCTACTATGCACCTACAATGCACTATACTTGAGCCAACTTGAATCTTATTGACTGTATAAAAGCAACAAACTGAAGCAAATAGGCTAACAAAACCAACAATCCACCAAGAAAGGAAGGCTAGGAACCCTAGCTTGGGTGCACACAATGACAAAAATCACTGTAGACTTATAAAGGCAAGTGACAACCAGCCACTATCAAAAGACAGACTGGAAAAATAGAGCCCAAGACCCTAATCACTGATCTGGACAAAGACACTTTAACCTAGAACCCAAACAGGCCAAGATACTTCAGCATGCCAACAAAAAATAATCCAAGCAAAAGAAACTCAAAGGCTTTCGAAAAAGCAAAAAGTGTGATCACCAACAGTATTCAGACAAGCTACACAGCATTCATAAAGAAAATCAACTCAGAAAGAGGGACTACACAAAGAAAAGGACAAGCAAACCTTAACTCAAAAAATCCCTACTTCCAGGCACATCCGCGACTGTATAGAAGTGCAACCCATGGATGATACGCGGTTGTTCAATACAGCAACCCACGTATGCAGACTTGCATCTGCGACTATGCAGAAGAGCAACTCACAAATGGGTCTAAATTTTTTCTCAAAAACAAAGAAAAACCCAAAAGACTTTCAAATACTGAGGCAGGTATGAACCAGGATACAAGATCACACACAGAGCAAAGACTGGTCAGGGGTAACAGAAACAACCTACAATATTCTAGGCTTCCCCAGTGGAGTCGCCAGTTCTCTTGTACAGGTATGGACACCTTATAACCATAGGTCTGGGGTTACCAACATACTCAGTTAACTTGCAGACAATTGACTCTAGAGTGCATTAAAAGAAATAGGAGGATGATAAGGACTTACTTGATTCACGAAGGTTGATCCTTGCTAGTCCTCTTCTGCTCAGCTTCTCCTCCAAAGTCTTCAAGGTTGCTCCTCTTTCACCTGTCAAGAGTTAATCTTCCAGATACAAGATGATTCATATATATATAAGCATGTTAGATAAATCATATATAAAATGCAGAAACATAAACATTTATCAAACCAAGATACATGAGACACATATGGAAGAAGGATTCTCTTTATTAGCAATAATGAAAGAGTTTAGAGTACAACCAAACGCCTGAGACAAGGACTCCTTTGCAGCCAAAGGATTCTGAGTTCCACTGCTCCAAAGACTTCTGTCTAAACTCCACCAGCATAACTTTGCTCTTCAAGTGTATGTACCCAACACCCTCCCCAAGGCTTGTATTTATATGGGTGAAATAAGGCAGTTTTCGAAGGTTGATGAGGTTGAAGCAGTTAAGGAGATTAAGGTAAATGACTTAGTTAATCTCATATAAATGCATGTTTTTATTTTTAAATGTCAAGGGACATATCCGCGGGTATGGAAAAAGACAACCTGCATATGATCCATGAGTTTCCACAAGAGCAACCCATGGATACATCCATCCACGACTTGTAACACCCGACACTCGCGTATGATCCGCGAGTTGCATGAATATAAAGTCGTGGATATGACTTGACATAGTCAAAATTCAAAGTAATCAGTTGGATGGATGTAGAATGTATTTCATCATAAGCCTATCTATAGTGTTTTGGGAAAACCTCAATCCATAGATGTCCTTTTGTGTGCCAACATGAGGGATGGTGGCACTCGGACGAAGAGGTGCCATTCAGGTGGATAACAGCTACTTCCTCAAGTTTGACACATTTTTTATCTTTAGCCTTGAAATTTTTCCCTAATTTTCTAATTAGGGTTTGTCCCTTATCAACATACTTTTTGGTAGGCTGTCCTTCCTGGTTAATTTGGAACCCATAGCAAAAGAGAAAGTAGTCCCAAGTATTTCCTTCTCTTTGCAGAACAATGCTAATAATAAGCTTGATAAATCCATGATGAAAAATGGACTGTGCAGTGTGGTCATGATGCTCTTTAATCCTGCTTGACATTTTCTGCAAACTCTTTAACATGAAGAAAGGGAGATTCATCCTTGATTCACCAACAAGGTGCTGTAGGAACCTGAAATGATACTTGAAGACAAAAGCATACCTCCCTTCACAAGTAATGCAGATTTGTAGAATCTTTATGGGCTCTACCCATTCAGATACAAAATTATGGATGAGCACTCCCTTACTCCAGTCTGGAATAATTCCAGGAAAAAGATACCTTTGGGAATTGAAGGTAAATGGCACCTTTTTGAACCAAAGCTCTCCTTCATTCTTGACCCCTATTAATTTAGCCACCAACTCTATAGTAAATTTGAATTTCAGAGTGTCAAATGATACTGTATCTTGGTTATAACATTGAGCAAATTTATGAGAAACTTCGGTGTTATATCCATCAATCTTCTTAAAGAATTCCAACCATCCAGCATTCTCAAAGAGTTCTGCACATCAAGGAAACTTGTCTATCCAATTCAGTTCAGTGGGCTCAGCCGTGTTGGTCTTCCCACTCATCTTCATCTGCTTTCCCAAGGATTAATGTTGTTTTTGTGTGATTTTAAGACCCTATTAATGACCTAATAGCCTATTTTCCTCAAGCTTTCAAATTTTTGATAGTCAGTTCTCCTTTGGATTCTCCTTGGCTGTTTTTCCTTGATTTTTTAACAGTCAAATCTATTATCAATGTAGGGAATTTTTTGTACCAAGCTTGGGTAATTTAGGTTAAACAGTGCACCACAAATATTTAACAAAGTTGTTGCTAAACTTTACTAATCATCAAAGGCATTCATTTAAACCTTTTAGACTGATCTCTCATCGTTGGGAGCTTGTTAAAAACATGAATTTGTGTTTTCTTTAATCAATTTAAGATAACAAGCCTTAATGGAAAAACCCCCAATTTAGCAGGCCATGACCAAAGTCACGTGGAATACCTGACTCCTATCTTACTGCAGGTGTTTAAAATTGATCCTTGGACTATCTGAATATCGAATTCAGCCGCCCAGGTGTCCTCAAGTCTTCAACTTACCTCCAACTATCACACTGAGAAAACCCTAAATTCCTTCTTAAACTGAAAATTCCAAATTCTTAGCAATTTGTCTTCATTCTAGTTCTCCACCAGCTTCGTGATGCCTATGTGGAGAACCTCTTTCCCGTCAATCGCGCTTCGTTCCTCTGTCTATCATGATTTGTCGAGCCCTAACTTCTGATTGCCACGATCTCCCTCACATCATAGACCACACCTTTTTGCATGATTATCTTTGATGAAACACGTTTCAAACCTATCGACACATGTGATTAGTCATCCAAGAGAAAAATCATTGGAGAATTTGGTGTAAAAATCGACAAATATAGCACCCGTGATATTCTTGTAGTGCCTCAATGTAAAATTTTAACCGTTGTGCTATGAGAAAGTTTTAAACTCAAATTTGGTGCTTTTTGACTATTAATTCAATTTTAAATGAGGTTTATATGGTAAACCTTGCTCTTAATGTTTATTTGTGAAAGTTTTAATCAACATATATCCTATAGAACCCTTCAGAACATAAGAAAAACAAAAAATGATGGAAACTTAAAATCAAAATATCAAAATTTCACTCTAGACCAAATTTTCCTAAAGGTAAGCAAATGAGCAAGCTTAAAACAAAAAATCACAAGCAAAATATAATACTGAATAAAATAAATCATGAATTAACATCTGGCTCTAGCTGAGGGATGAAGTCCTCCCTATGAGGCTTCAAGAACCTGTAGACCAGTGCCTTCTTTTCTACTACCTACTAGTCTGGAAAATTTCCATTGGGTTATGGAGTCCTTATTATGCTTTACTCACACTGGTATATACCATGAAAAGTAAAAATATCCTCAAAGACTATAAAAATGATTGAGGAATCGTCCATTGACTGGACTTGACAATTCCTCACCTTCCAAAGACTACAGGACAAAAGTGTTATTTTCCATAATCTTAGACACTAGGAAAGGGCCAAACCATAGGTTGTCAAATTTACCATGCTTCCCTTTTTGCTCTTTCCTGGAATCCCACCTCAAAACCATATCACCAACTGAGAAAGTGTTTTCTTTGATTTTCCTGTCAAATCTGCTTTTAATCTTCAATTTGTATAACTGTGCCCTTTCTTCCACTTTTTCTCTATTCTACTGCAACTCTATCATCTCATAAATCCTTCTATGCATATAATTTGGTTCTTCCTTGCAATTCTGAAGAAACTTCATCATTGGGATTCCCAATTGAACAGGAATAACTACATCTGTGCCATACACTAATTGGAAATGATAAGTTCCAATTTCTTGTTTGATTATTATCCTATCAGCCCACAATGCATATTTCAGCATAGAATCCCATGAACTCTTATTATGCTTAAGCAAATTTTTGATACTCTGAATGATGTTTTTATTTGAGGATTCAGCTAAACCATTACCTTGGGGATAGTAAGGAGTTGAATGCTTCAGCAAGATACCATTCTTTTCACAAAATGCTTCCATTTCCTTAGACTTGAAAGCCTTTGCATTATCTATTACTATTTTCTGAGGACTCCCAAACCTACTAAGGATATTTTCTTCAATAAATTCCATAATTACTTTGTTTATGGAATTCCTAGTAGGGATGGATTCCACCCATTTGGTAAAGAAGTCTGTTGCAGTTAGAATCCACCTGTGTTGTCCCGAGGAAGATGGATTTATCTCCCCTATAAAATCTAGACCCCATTGCTGGAAAGGAGCACTTACTGCAATAGGTTTTAGGGGCAACGACAACAATTTTTGTTTGCCAGCAAACTTCTGACAAGGGATACGGGCTCTTACCTGCTGATATACACCTGCAAACAAAGAGGGCCAATAGTACCCAGCTCTTAAAATCTTATATGCTGTTGTATTCCAGTACTTGTGACCTCCACAAGCACTCTCATGAGATTCAGAAATTACTCCTTGAATTTCATATTTATCTAATCATCTGAGTAGAATACCACCTGGGTCCTTCCAGAATAATTGCTCTTCTACTAGACAATACTTAGTAGCTTTAAGCTTTAAATATCTAGCAACTTTTCTATCTAAATGCTCAGGACATTGCAAAAACAATAGAAAATACACAATGTCTGCATACCATGTGGATGCTGAATAATAGTCCATAATCTTCTCTTTTTCCAATATTGCTTGATCTTCTTCCTGAGCTAACTCTTCAGCCATCACATGCAATCCGAGAGCTTGACAATTTGATTCAGCTAGTAGCTTGGCTAAACCCTGTCCCTTGACTAGTTTGGTAGGTCTGATATCTACATCATACTCCATGATTTTAGCAATCCACCTGCCTCTTTTCCCCTCATTATTAGGCTGTGTTAAAACATCTTTTATAGTAGCATTAGGCACATATGAAATAACCTTAGAGTGCAGAACATAGATTCTAAAAAACTTTAAATCTTTTGCCAAAGCATAGGCCTGTTTTTCTAAAATACTGTATTTTAATTTAGAATCCCTGAGAGTTTTGCTGAAGAATGCAATAGGTTGCTCCAGTCCTTCCTTATTCTTCTACAACAGAACAGCTGCTATTGTATCCTCTGATGCAAATGAGAATGCAAGAAATTCTCTGGTGAAATATGGGCTTACTAATACAGGAGCTTCAGTAAGAGCCATTTTGATCTTCTCAAATGCATTCTTTGCTTCAGTGGTCCACCTGATTTCTTGATCCTTCTTTAGCATGACTGTAATCTGTTTGATAGTCTCAGCAAAGTTTGGTATAAACCAACACAGAAAGTTGATTTTACCAATGAAATATTGGACATCCTTTTTACTCCTCGGTAAACTAATCTTCAATTAAGCTTTTACCCTTTCAAGGTCAATCCTTATTCCATCAGCAGAAACTAAATGACCAAGCAATTTACCTTCCTTTACAGCAAAGTGTGACTTCTTTAGATTCAAGGACAAGACAAATTTTCTACATTTCAAGAAATTTTGCTTCAAATGTTTCAAATGTTCATCATCTGATTGTGAGAAAACAATAATGTCATCCAAGTAGATTACCACAAACTTGTCCTTTTCTCCAACAAAAGCAATATCCATAGCTCTCTGAAAAGTGGCTCCGGCATTCATTAACCCAAAAGGCATCTTGTCATACATGAAATTTCCCCAGGGAGTTGTAAAATTTGTTTTCTCTTTATCATCAGGATGCATAGAATTCTGATTGTACCCTAAGAAACCATCAACCATTGAGATCCTCTATTCCCCGACTACTTTCTACAATATTTGCTCAATTTTAGGCAGAGGATAATTATTCTTTAGTGAAGATCTTTTTAGATTTCTAAAGTCAACACACAACCTGAT
The DNA here is from genome assembly GCA_001517045.1 of Pseudotsuga menziesii. NCBI lineage: Eukaryota > Viridiplantae > Streptophyta > Pinopsida > Pinales > Pinaceae > Pseudotsuga > Pseudotsuga menziesii. The sequence goes on along the minus strand of LPNX010696330.1, from coordinate 17,700 downwards.
TTCTCCATTCTTTTTCCTAACAGGGACTAGATTAGCCACCCTTGAAGAATACCTAAGGGGAACTATGATCTTGTCATCCAACAACTTCTTCACTTCTTTTTCAATAACAGGAAACAAGGCTGGATTAATCCTCCTTACTTTCTGACGAAAGGGTTTGGCATTCAGTTTTAAAGGGACTTTATGCTATATAATTCTAGTGTCATAGGTTCTCAATTCCTCATAAGACCAAGTAAAAACATCCACATGTTCTTTTAACAATTGAATGTACCTTCTTCTTTGTTCAGCTGTAAGTGCTTTAGAAATTTTAACAATTCTAGGATGTTCTGCAGAGCCAATGTTACAATCCACCACATTCTCTTCTGAGGACTATACAACAAGTTTTAAGAGTGTATCATATTTTGAAAAAATCCTTTCCAAAGGTACCAAACCATTTGGAATTAAATTACTTTTTAATTCAATGATTTTATGTCTAGCTATTTCATTTTTATTAATCTCTTCCACCTGTCCATCCTCTTCATCTTCCTCTTGATCAATCAGGGAATTAGAAAACTAATATGTAATCTCTAGAAACCTTTTAATCTCAATGTCATCTTCAAACACTCTCCACTGCTTTACATTATCATGTACATATGGTCTGTACCTAACTTCAATGGGATATCTCAACTGAGTGGTTTTGGGGATTCTAAAGTATGTAGCAACCCAGGCCAATGAATCTGCAGTCTGATTATGGTCTCTTGGAATATAGTTAATTTTAAAAGCTACAAAATAATTTTCAATCATGTCCCATACCTCATTTCAATAGACTTTTATTAAACCCTACTTCACTTGATAGTTGTTCTTCACCTACTGAACAACTAATTCGGAGTCACCAAATGCAGAAATCTGCTGAATGCCCAAATCTTTACCAGCTTTCAAACCTAACAGCAAAGCTTCATATTCAGCAGTATTATTTGTAGTAATAAACTCTAATTTATACATCAGCTTTACTATTTCACCTCCAGGGGATATAAAAAGAACCCTTGCTCCAACACCTTCTTTTCAAGAGGATCCATCAAAGTATAATTGCCACAGCTCATCCTCTTGTTCCCTGCTGCATTTTACTAGCTGTTGCTTTTCAACCTGTAACAAACCGATATATTGTCATTCTCATTGAAATGTAACATGCAAGTACCCAAGTCTTTATCAACAACATACAGTGGGTGGTTGGTAGGGTTCTTGTCATCTGTCACAATATAGGCAAATTGAAGCTCTCTGTACAGCCTTTTGTTTTCTCCTCCAAACACAGGAATAGTAGCATATGATAAATCCATTTGTAAGGTCCCACCAACTTTATTTGCCCAAGACCCAGAGAGAAGTAACCCAAATTTAGGTGTAATATCAGCTACCACTACATCCATGATCACACTTTTCATGGGTAACTGAGCTAAACTGACAACCATGTCCTTTATTACCCCTAAACACTTCACTGCTCGAGAATCAAATGCATACAGATCATGATAGGGTTTGGTGATACTCAGATCTAAAGCCTCCATAATAGCCTTTGGCATTAAATTGTGTGAGACTCCCAAATCTAACAAGCAATTATGTATCATTTGTTCATGAACTATCAAAGTAATGTAAAATGGAGGTGAAGCACCTGCTTCATTTTCAGTCTTTTCACCCAAGGATGATCCAATGAAAATCCTAGGGTTTTCTTCTTGCAAATTCACTGTATCATAAATAGGATGATTACTTGCTGAATTAATCATCTTAAGAACTGATTCTTTATATGAAGGGTTTTTCATTAATTTAGTTAAAGGTACAGGAATATTTAAATTTCCTAATTCATTTTTTAGGCTGAAATTCTGCACAGTTTTATTTACCTCTTCAACCTCCATGTTCTTTTTTTGTTTTTCTGAAACTTGTATTTTCTCTGTCACAGGATCAGATGACTGATTAGCAGGGACAGTTACATTCTTCTTCAGTCTTTGTACTACTTGTTTTGGACCTGACCTTAGATTCGCAGTCTTCTTAAGTTCATTTTGATAGACATCAGCAGTTACAGCAGTCATTTTCAGACCTAAATCATCCTCTATTTTGAACATATCAGCATCATGGCATTCTGCATTTAGAAACTCTTCTTCAGTAACAAAACCCCCAGACAATATTTCTCCAAAATGGTTCATATCTTGGTCAGTATATTCAAATATCACTTCATCATCAACCTCTTATTCATCAACAACATTGTTCTGAAGAGGTGGTGGTACTCTTTGGTCCTCAGTTTCTCTCCTTTCCCGCTGGATATCATTATTCCTTTGTTCTCTAGGCATGAAACGGGGAGCAAATTGTCTTCTGAACTGGTTCTGATTGTTAGGATTTCATTCACCTTCTAGAACAGGCTTGCTGGATTTTTTCTCTAGCTCTAATTTTTTTAATTTTGCAGTCAAAATATTCACCAACTTAGCCATCTCATCAAGTTTCCCTTCAGCAGAAAGGGAAGCTGAACCTCCTAGAGCTGCTTCCTTCTTTCCTTTTTTGTCATAGAGTTGCTGAGTTGTTTCCTTATTCAATAGATTGGAAGCCAGTATGTTAGATTCTACCTCCAATGCTGCATCCTGCATATTCAGTAAAGAAATAGGTCTCCTTTCTCTTAATAGTAAGGAAAATTCGTGATCGAAAGCATTTGCATATGTAATTTTTGCAGATGCTTCTATAGGCTTTATTTCTATAGGAATTATACTGTACATCTTGTTAAACCTCTTTGAAAAGTCTGCAATAGTTTCATCCTTTTTCCTCCTAAGGGCTCCAAACTCTGTTATGTAGTATGTATGGTCTTTGGTGTCACCCCATTGTCTCATGAAGAGATCACAATGTTCTTCAATGATAGTGATTGAGTTAGCAGGAAACTCCCTGAACCATTTCCTGACATCTCCATCAAGGCTCTGCATGAACATTCTCATCCATACATCCTTGGCCTCAATGTTTTGGTTATCAGCATAACTAAGGAAAGCTTCCCAGTGTTTTTCAGCTGTAGTTTCACCCTGTCCATTAAACCTAGGCAAATATTTCTGATAGTCACCTCCAGGTAGTGCATTTAAAGGATGAGGCAAAACCAATGGTGCATATCTGGCTACAACCATTCGGTCCATCATGTCTATAGGTTGATTTTGGGCTACCATTTTAAGGCTAACTGACTTTGGTGATGAAGAGGTTTGACTGGAACTTGGATGAAAGGGGTTTTTACCTAATTTCAACTAAAAAAGAGGTATCTTACCAGGAGAGGCTGTTTTAGCTTTTCTGAAATATTTTGGATCAATGAAAACTTGAAAACTACTGTCACGGAATATAGGCTTTAACCAAGGTGAAGTTTCTTCTTCTTTTCTCAACACAAATAAAGGTGATGAACCACCGAACTGGTCAGGGTCACATAGGGATGGTAATGATTGAGACCTTCTAATCTTCCTTCATGTCTTCAATATCTATTTAGGATCTGTAACACCCAACTGCAATGGTGAAGTAGGTCTGTTTCTAGTTCCAACTCCCCTAGTAGCCACTGTGACAAACTGGTGAAAAGTATCCTTAAAGATGTGCTAGTTTAAGTTCACCTCTTAAAACCAGTGAAATGATAAGTATCCCAGGGAAAAATTTGTTTTCAACTTCATTCCCTGGCGATGGCGCCAAAGATGTTTGTGCTAGAAATTGTTTCCAGACTACAAAGAAACAAGCCAACATAATCTCAAATATTGAATCAAGCAAACTATGTTTTAGGGTTTCTGAAAGGTTTTCCTAGTTGTGAATGTTGGTGACAAAAAGGGAATACATTCATAAGCCAAATAGGAACTGAATCACAAGTAAAGAAGAATAAAGATCCATAATATAATAACCATGTACCAACAAAACATAACTTTGAAGTTCATCCACAATTGACAAGCATTGCAAGTATAAAGACTATAAACCAACAATGAAATTATCAATTATGTAGCTAAACAAGCTAGAAATGAAGCCAAAACACAGACTGAAGGGTAAAATGGATCATATATTTCATAATTCTGTTCATCAAATACACATGAGAGTTTAAGTACTTAGCTCATAAACAAGTCAAGAGACCTCCTTAAGCCAGCCAAAAATCGAACCCTTTGTTCTCTTTATGACCTTCCTAAATACTGTTTTTTCAAAATTCAGTTAGGGTCCAAACCCTAACTATTTTTAGCCTACTCATTGATAGGATATTGTCAAAATAATAATTACAAAATAAATTATTCCTCAAAAACATAACAAGTAATTGTTTTAGCTAACAATACTTAAAGGTCTTTAGCAGCTTCTACCAATAAATCTATCCCATCTAAGGCTTGGGCGTTTTTCCAAGATTTTTGCTGCTCACTTTCCATATCTGTCATCCTTCTTGTAAGCTCCTTATTCTATTGTTGTAGGTTTCTGACAGTCTGTTTCAATTTTGCACACTGTAAATCTGAGTTTCTTTTCCTTTTTAGGGCTTCCTTGGAGACTGCAATAATTTCTTGGTAATGATCATTCACTTCTTCTAAGTCTTCCCTGAGTCTTCTATTAGCTATGATCGAAATATCCTTTGTTTCTTCCATGTACTCCATTTGACGCTTATATTGCTTGATGGTTCTTTGCAAATTTTCCTTTTCTGAGTCAAAAACCTTGCCTCCTGTTGTATTCTGTAGCTCATTAGGTAGCCATGGGATGTTCAAATTTCTAAAGATGTCGTCATCCTAAGGTGGCATCTATGTAGAAACACCATGAACACTTGGGTCTTCTTGACTAACTGTTTCAGTAAGTGCAATTTCATCCATCAACAGCTTGTTTTTAGAATAAGAAACTTCTATGTCCTCTTTCTATTGTTCCTTCAACATTTCACCTCTTAATTCCAAAAACACAGCATATAGTTTGATTTTAGTGAGGCTGGACTCTTCTACTATATTCAATGGTTTCTTCCCTTTGCTATTACCCTTGCTAGACTTTAACTTTTCATCTGAAGAAGAAGTATCAAGCACAGTTATCTCTTCTATGTTTAAGTTAGGGTTTATTAGCTTTTTCATGTTCAGCCTCAATTTTTTTTTGATCTAGTTTTGGGTCTCCAGCCTGGGGCAAACTCTCCTACCATATTTAAACTCTCTCTTTGATGCATGATAGAAACAAATTCTTTAACCTTGATCTTCTTTTTCATTGGCATGACTATCTTATCTTCTTGACTGGAGAACTCCCTGTGTGTGCCAACCCTAGTTTCAGCACTGACAATCAATTCATCTCCTTCCAACAAGTATCCTTCATCTTCATATAAAATGGTAATTGGGCTTTGTCGTTAGACCTTAGTATTATCTTCACCTTCTGCAACCTTCTCTGTGAAAACAATTTTTTCATCTATGAGTGCTTCTACTGGTGCTTTATTTTGCATAGACTGGGTTTCCTTTTTAATAAATAGCAAACTTTTTCCCTTACTATCAGCTGAAGGCTGCTGAGATTCATAATCTCCCTTTGAAGGTTCTACCACTTCCTCAAGTTTGACACATTTTTTATCTTCAGCCTTGACTTTTTGCCCTAATTTTCTAATTAGGGTTTGTCCCTTATCAACATGCTTTTTGGTAGGCTGTCCTTCCTGGTTAATTTGGAACCTAGACCAAAAGGGAAAGTAGTCCCAAGTATTTCCTTCTCTTTGCAAAACAGTGCTAATAATAAGCCTGATCAATCCATGATGAAAAATGGACTGTGTGGTGTGGTCATGATGCTCTTTAATCTTGCTTGACATTTTCTGCAAACTCTTTAATAGGAAGAGAGGGAGATTCATCCTTGATTCACCAACAAGGTGCTGTAGGAACCTGAAATGATACTTGAAGACAAAAGCATGCCTCCCTTCACAAGTAATGTAGCTTTGTAGAATCTTGATGGGATATACCCATTCAGCTCTAAAATTCTGGATGATCACTCCCTTACTCCAGTCTGGAATAATGCCAAGAAAAATATACCTTTGGGCATTGAAGGTAAATGGCACCTTTTTGAACCAAAGCTCTCCTTCATTCTTGACCCTTGTTGCTTCAGCCACCAACTCTACAGGTAATTTGAATTTCATAGTGTCAAATGATACTATATATTGGTTATAACATTGAGCAAATTTATGAGAAAATTCGGTGTTATATCCATCAATCTTCTTAAATAATTCCAACCATCCAGTATTCTCAAAGAGTTCTGCACATCCAAGAAACTTGTCTATCCTATTTAGTTCAGTGGGCTCAGCCCTGTTGGTCTTCCCACTCCTCTTCATCTACTTTCCCAAGGCTTAATGCTATTTCTGTGCCATTTTAAGACCATGTTAATGACCTAACAGGTTGTTTTCCTCAAGCTTTCAGAGTTTTGACAGTCAGTTCTCCTTTGGATTCTCCCTGGCTATTTTTCCTTGATTTTTTAACAGTCAATTCTATTATCAATGCAGCGAATGTTTTGTACTGAGCTTGGGTAATTTAGGTTAAACAGAGCACCACAAATCTTTAACAAAGTTGTTGCTGAACTTTACTAATCATCCAAGACATTCATTTAAACCTTTTAGACTGATCTCTCATCGTTGGGAGCTTGCTAAAAACATGAATTTATGTTTTCTTTAATCAATTTAACATAACAAGCCTTAATGGAAAAACCCCCAATTTAGCAGGCCATGACCAAAGTCACGTGGAATACCTGACTCCCGACTTGCTGCAGGTGTTTAAAATTGTTCCTTGGACTATCTGGATGTCGAATTTAGCCACCCAGGTGTCCTCAAGTCTTCAGCTTACCTCCAACTGTCGTGCTGAGAAAACCCTAAATTCCTTCTTAAACTGCAAATTTTGAATTCTTAGCAATTTGTCTTCATTCCAGTTCTCCACCAGCTTCGTGATGCCTATGTGAAGAACCTCTTTCCCATCAATCTCGCTTTGTTCCTCTGTCTGTCATGATTTGTTGAGCCCTAACTTCTGATTTCCATAATCTCCCTCACGTCATAGACCACACCTGTTTGCATGATTATGTTCGATGGAACACATATCAAACCTATCTACACATGTGATTAGTCATCCATGATTGAAATCATTGGAGAATTTGGTGTAAAAACTGACAACTTTAGCACCCACGATATTCTTGTAGCACCTCAGTGTAAAATTTTAACCGTTGCACTACAAGAAAGTTTTAAACTCAAATTTGGTGCTTTTGACTATTAATTCAATTTTAAATGAGGTTTATATGGTAAAACTTGCTCTTAATGTTTATTTGTGAAACCTTTAGTCAACATATATCCTATAGAACCTTTCAGAACATAAGAAAAACAAAAAATGATGGAAACTTAAAGGCAAAAAATCAAAATTTCACTCTAGACCAAAATTTCCTAAAGGTAAGCAAATGA
>LPNX010696325.1:201515-255795 GCA_001517045.1 Pseudotsuga menziesii | reverse complement strand
TATATATATATATCAAGAAAATTATTAACCTTTTTAAAATTTGTACTTCATTTTCATTTTCATTTTCTTTCTAGTGTTCTTGTAACCTTTTTCTATATTTTTAGTGTCGCTCTTGTAATACAAAATTTCCACAATTAATAATGTGTTGTGTTTCCCTATAGTATGTGTCACATATTAGGTTTTGTGGGTGTGTATAAAACATAGCATTAGTTAATAAACATTAGAATGCAACATTTTCAATAAATGTAAAAAGAGTCTTTCACACATATATATTAAATCTTATATATATATATATTTTAATGAAAAAAAAAGTTAATTACATATTACATATTGTTAAACCATATCTTGATTTGTAAGAGTTTGTTGAATTGTGGGAGCTGATTCAATTGTAAAATTGTAAATTTAATGGTTTGTAATTTTGCAACACTATGTATTGTTGCAGGGTATATATTAAAGTGTTTGAAGATAACCCTAAGGAAAAGGAGGATAGTGGAGTTAGTTATATTTTGATAGTGTTTAATAGGGTACACCAGCTCAAGGATGGGCAAGGAGGATGGGCAAGGAGGAGGAGGTAATATACTATATATATCTGATTTTCAATTTTCAATTTCAGCAGATTTGGGGGATAGTACTAATAATAAAGTAGAGTAGGTTTGGGGGATAATATTAAAATTGTAAATTTAATGGTTCGTAATTTTGCAACACTATGTATTATTGCAGGGTATATATTAAAGTGTTTGAAGATAACCCTAAGGAAGAAAAAATTAAAACGGAACAAAACTACATTCCAGAATGGGAAATTAAGGAATAGATAAAAATTGTGATGAGTAAATCCTACTTAGATACTTAAAGAAACACATAAACTACTCATGGAAGAAATCATTAATAACATAAGTGTAAAACTAAATTGGTTGAATATCATATTCTAAGCTATCACTTGAGCATAAAATTTTCTCCTAAAGTCCACTCAACGTAAGACCATACAAATAAAGAAGCAAATCATGTTCAGATAACTCATACTCCATAAAGTTTTTGGACAATTGTGATAAAAGTAGTTCTAAGAACTTTAATAATGTTAGTTTTTTACAAGAATTTTCTATAGCACCAATAAGAAACTAAAATGCAAATACGATACTCATGTTTTACACTTTATCTGAGTTTCCTAGCAGCCTAAGATAATCGTTATTCACAAATTTGATTATTATAATTTTTTTCAAAATTTATTAATTTTATATAGTGGGTGTGGGTGGATGAAGATTTGCCGACAAAAATTAGATGAATAATTACATTTAATATATAATTACATCTTATATATGAAATGGTGATGGGCTTCAGCACTCCGTTCTCTCTATGAGAAAAAAAAGCGTGTGACTGGCATATGTTTTATTCTGCTCGTCCGATATCTTATTGATGCATCAGCATAAAGCATGATAATAGCAATGACTTCATTTGTGTACCGCCTAGATCCAACACTCACAAAGAAATGAGGTTGCGTAGAAATGCTTCTGAAATTTCTTTCATTCAACTTTTCCTAGGAATAGGGTCACCAAGTTTTGACATCTCAATTCCATTGCTGGGAGAAACCTAATATTACTACCCAAATAATCTTTTGCAATCATGAATCCCCATGTTAGGAAATTGTTGAAACATTCAGCCTATCCTAAACACGTATTTCTCCACATAAGTTTATCCAATGTATATTACCATGTCACGCACAATATTGTGAACTGCCTATTAATTATATAATTTTGGTTGGTGTAAACATTGAGGAAGTGATTGCAAAGACAAGTGGTTTAAAAAAGTATGAGCCATAATGTTTTGTGTATTGTTGACTTATAATTTTTATAAAATAGGTAATACAACCAAGAAAAGAGCGCATAACAAAGTAGTTAGTATGATGAGAGTGTTTCGTACCAACATGTAGTGGTGTTAATATTTTGAAGATAGTGTAGAAAACATGTAGAAAAGGAGGATGGGGATGCAATGTTTCAATAATATTGATTCATGGAAGCAATCTTTCCAGCAATATATAATAACCAATTTTAATTTATTGTAAAAAGGCTTTAGAGCACCTTTCAAATTGTGCATTTTCATAATTTAAATGAAAACTCATTTGACCAAGCTTGTTATCATGATTTGCATCTCATGTAAAAGTATCAAATATGTAATTTGATTAAGAGACTTGACTTTATTGAATCTGTGAATAAAAATAATAAAATAATTTTGATAAAATTTAAATTTCTTGTTTCTTGGGTTTCTTTAAATTCAACTGTGTTTCCACATACAATGGCCTTACATGAAGCAAATTGGTATACTATTAATTGAACTTAAAGTTAATAACTATTGTGTTGTTGGAACTGTATAGAACGTGACGAAAATCCAGGACAGAAAGACAAATATGATCAAGCGAGGAATGAAAAAGGATCAATCACTCTCCACAATTATTCTCATAGTTGGACTTCTCTTCTCTCCTGCTAGCTTCTATGCTAATGTTAAAATCGACTTCTTAGTCGCAAGGGCTAAATTCATTCATGTATCTATCTTCGTTCACTACATCATCACGATGAAAATTTTCAGTAGGCTATCTTCTTCTTCCAGGTTGGTTTCAGAATCAGAACGTCCATCGGGTTTATCATTATCACCGCCAGTATTATTAGGGGCTCCCCCATCATAATCTATTTCATCAGAACAACGATGTTCAGCATCTCATTGAATGGGAGAAGCATCGCCATTTTCATGTCTTTGGCCTAAAGATTCTCTGGGAGGATTGTATCTTTATATATATATCATGTATTTTTTGTTCGAAATTAAGACGTGTTTACAGTCTAATATAAAATAAATTGTTCAGAAACATAAATTTAATTTAAAGTTAGGAAAAAAAACCAATACTTATACCTACCTGGCATCCCTGGGATTAACATTGGTTTGAGAGTCCTTCTGTGGAAAACGACGATCCTTATATCCATATGATCAAAGAGTAATAAACAATTTTGTCTACTGTACATGTTATACTTTTGAGTTTTAAGTTTCAATTCTCTATGATGAAATCCCTACAATCTGTGTCTCATCTTTTAGTTTTCACGATTGAAATGGATATATCAGCATACCTGTGAGCAATGTAAGGACTGCATGACCTACCACGTATGCGCCTGTTATCATTTCTAGGACTATGTCGGTGTTTTTTATAACCAAAAACCGGGCTTCTGCTTGTCCTGGTAAAGACTAGAGGACTATGATTCAATATGTAACTGTCCGGAGATGGGGGGTTTCTGCTTCACCTCGTTCTATAACCCGGGCTTTAGCTTCGGCTTCGGCTTCGGTTTCTTCTTCCTCTAATCATATTCTCCCTCCGAGATCGAGACCTCCAACGATAAGGATTCCGCCGGCCACAAATTCATATGCATGCACAAAATTGAGATCACAATACCAACAAATGGTTGATGGATCCTAGACTCTTACATGGCTGTGCACATTAACAATAATATTAAATTGCAAATGCACTTGATAGACGAAGTTAGCCTGCTGTGCAAATTCAAGGTTGGCCCTCCACGCACTCTCATTAGCTATGGCAGACAAAATTCATTTTCTGAGTATCACAAACAAAGATCTGTGTTAAATAGGAGAAACATATTAATACATTCTTACCTGCAAAAACCTGAGGGCGGGCAAAATGTATCAGTGGATTGTTCTTGGTAGCTTCCAGAATTCCATGCACAATTTGAAGGGGATTCTTGTGCTGAAAAAGTTTCCTCTGGAAGTTATATGAACTTTGAAATCCCCTAACAAACTCCTCGGCGGCGCTAATAGACTCCTCGGCAGTTTCGAAGGCAGTTTCACTTCCATCAGTGATCGTAGGCACAATCAGGTTACACTGGACACAAATGGAAATGAGAAACAGAAATACGCTATCTACGCTAACACACTCCTCCATGTCTCCTGAAATATGCTAACAGACTCCTCGGCGGCGCTAACAGACTCCTCGGCGGCACTCTTGAATCGGCGATTGGCTCTCCTAATGCACTCCTCCACGTCGCCTGTATTTATGCTAACAGACTCTGTCTCCTATGAACTCCTAAATCCGCGATCGGCTCATCTAACAGACTCCTAAATCGGCGGCTAGTTAAGCTATAAACTGCTAGTTAAAAGATCAGACAATTGAAATCATCTGGATCATCCACTTGGCGTCATTTGCTGGATCTTGATGATCAGCTCAAGCGAGTCCATCCCCAAAAATATCGTTGATATTTACGCCGATAATCTTTCAGTTGTTCCTCTGTTGTCTTATACGATATTCCACCAACGAAAACCCTTCCCTTCTCTGAATCCATCTGGGTAACATTGGCTGCTAAGCCACCCATAAATATCATGTTCGTCCTTAGATTTTGGACACCATTACCAACTGAATTATCCCTGCTCCTAGTAACTCTGGAATTTGCTTTTTTTAACTTCGACCTAAATATAGAAATATGAACTAATCAAGAAAACAGAAATATAGAAATATAACTCTGGAAATTGCTGTCATTACTTGTAAATCTTAGGACTAATCAAGAAACAGAAGTGACGAGTGTTAAAGAAAAGGGACTCACCATTCGGCCATCGATGTTGAGTTTGTAATTCAAGATCGCAAGGCGGTCTGCCACAGCACGATCTGCAAAACGAAGAAAGGCAAATCCCCGTGAATGACCTGAGAGCCTGTCCCTAATGATCACCGCATCCACTACTTTTCCAAACGTCGTAAAATAAGCTTTCAGTCGTTCTTCTGTTGTATCAAAGGATATCCCTCCAAGAAAAACCCTAGCCCGGTCTGAATCCATAAGTCTGGTTCATGCAAACCAAAAATATCACACACCAACCAAATCAGAATTATACACTAAAATTGTATCGTAGGATTAAAATGCAAGACACTAAAAGAAATTATGCTTTACTCACAGTAAAAGACGCGAAATTTGATTATAAAACCCCAAATCTCCAAGAAATAGGAGGAACAAAGATCTGTTAATCAAAACCGCAGTAAAAGACAGAAAATTTGATTATAAAACTCCAAATCTTCAAGAAATAGGAGGAACAGAGATCTCTCAATCAAAATCGAAGCAGACTGTGGAGAATCGTCAACTCTGGATATTATTTTATCGAAGCTGACTGTGGAATGTATGTGTTTTTCACGGACTCGGACTCGGACTTGATGATATATATATACACGTACTCAATGATATATATATATATATATATATATAAAATTTTGTTCACATGATCGCTGGTACTTGTCGGCGGGGATTTTTAAGCGAAGTGAAAGGTTTTTAATAATCAAATTAAATTAAAAATTTTATTTTATCCCTAAAATAAAGGTGGTAGACCACTTATCCAATAATTTTCCACAATTTATTTCTTTAATAAGTTTAATTAATAATATCTCACGGCATTATATTAATAGTTCATTTAATTATCTCCATAATTGTGTGGTGTTTTACTTTTACTATAATTGTGTGTGTTTTATATTTTATATTATAAATTTTTTATTATGAATTAAATATTTATTTGAGTATGGTTAAGAGTTTTCCATTAAGAAATATTTTTAAAACATGGTATAAAAAAGTTTTGTGGTATATTACTTTACACACTGCAACAAAATATTGAAATTTTAAGATGATATCAAAGAAATTCATGTTAGTTTTGGACTTTAGTATTAAGGTCCAAATGAAACTCTTATCCCTCTTATTCATGATGCACCATGGAGGATTTGTTGAGGATATAGAGAGACTAAAGCAAAATGAAACTTCCATAAAGCTAAGGGGACAAAATTACCTATCAAGGAAGGTTAAGATGGGGCATGATGCACCTTACCAAAGAACATTGAGACATCAATTAAAAGGTTGTTTTCATTTTTTTTTGTGTGTGAATTGACACAAAAGCCTTTGTTTTTTCTTTTTATTCTCTCATACCCAAAGTGTGGTTTGCAATGTCAATTGTGCACATTAATCCTAGAGTCTATTAGTTTCCAAAATTTTGTTTTTGAATCTATGCTAAATAGATTATGTTGCAATGTGTCTTTTACCACATCCTTTTCACATTGTTTGAGCCTCATTTGCAAACATTTCTTCTCATAAATATCAACAACACTTATTAGAAGAGTAGCAATGTACCATGGTTGCCCCTAATCTTGGTGGCAACTGCCAACTAATGTTGGAAACCTTGATTATGATTGTATCAACTCCAAAATTCCCATAATATATATATATGTGTGTGTGTGTGTGTATGAAGATGATAACTAATATTTATTGCAACATATTCTAGTGTCTCATTGGTAAGTGTTTTAAATTTTCTACTACAAAATCTATCACAACTTCATTATTGATCATAATCTCAGTGTTTTACCAACCATGTTATCATCAAGTTTGTAGGTTATTAAAACTTCTTTGAAGCCATTAAGTCTTATTAATGTGAACAATCTCTTACATACTTATTGCCACTTAGAGTGTCGTGGTTGAAAATACACTAATTGTCATGTATCTAATTTACCCCTTATGTATAAATATAATGTTTAAATGAAAACATTAATACAAATATATTATTTTCACATTATTTTATACCAAAATCATTATAATAAGACCCTTATAAAAGTATTAACATGTTATATAAACAAAATGAAATAAAGGACTTATTTGGTTAACCAACCAATTTGCTATGGAACAATCTTGTTCCTCCCAACCCGAGATTACGCAAGAATTCATAACCTCTCAATCCTTATATAGATCACCCCCAATGTAGACCAAGATGACTAAAAGATAACGACTTAGGGACTGTGTGAAATGTGAATCTTTATTACTCCGGATGTAGATGATCATAATTCTAGATGGAAAGGATGGAACAGACATGGCCACCGTGGAAGAACCACGATCAAATTTCCATCTCTTCCCATTTCCACCTACCTCACACTCATTATGCATTGATGATGTGGGTCTCATTTCCGAGGGAGGACAAGTTGGTCATCACATGCGTTTAAATACGAGGATCATTGTTGATATGACCATCATGTCCATCATTAATAGAGGCACCTCCATAGTGGATGACACATGTCAAAACCGAAACATTGCTTCTAACCATAGGAGTGCCATGATGGCTGGCATGACTAATCACCTTCGTCCCCCTCCACTCCCTCTGAGACGGCATTAATTGGTCTCTCTTTATGAGGCTCTATAAACACATATATGTTACGATGGAGGACACCGGCACTTACTAGCTAAGGCAGTATTTGACCCTATGGTCACTTCACTTGCTGGCTGCAGTGCAATTCATCTCAGTTAGGGACTGGAAGTGGTACAGAAATAGTTACTCCCCTTTAATGGTTGACGTGCCTTCTATTTTTTTATTGTGGAGATGAAGCCTTCATTCTCATTATGTCGGTATCTTCCTCGGCTATTCTGGCATTGATATTGGTTATTCTCCTTCTCTTCTGATTCAGATTGTTCCCATATGGTCTAATATGGGTGCACTCTTATTCTTCCTAGTTTTTCCTGAGAGAGTCGTCCTTCCCACCATTGTTGGCTTTTGTGCTGTGTCTGAACCATTGCAACATGTCTTGACAGCGCGGTATGCCCTGCTGAGCTAGCAGTGGTCGTGGTTGTGCGCAACGGAGGTCACACCTGGTACGAGTGGATGGATATCATAATGAAATTTCTTCGCAGGTTTGTAATGTCATCGACGACTGGGAAACCAAGCTGGTTAATGAAAACCTAGCTCGTGGTATTGGTGGTGGCATCCTCAACCATTACTGGATTGTTAAAAACATGATGGGTTATCTAATAGAAGAAATGATTGGTACATGGAACCATACTCGCAATTTTGTTTTACAAGCTAAGTCCAAAATTTTGGAATTAAAAACTGTTATCACTCACAGAGATGCTATGACTGCTTGGAAAAAATTAGCCATGGGACTCAGCTTCATGGGCGATGGGGGTAGCAGCAGTGTTTCGATGGCTCCATCAAGATCAATGAATGTTGGCTCAGCTCCTGCTATGCCACACACATCACAAGTGCCTTTTCCAATACCGTCCACCATTACTCATCATTCTAAACAGATACATAAGCCTGATGCTTTTATCCGTAAAACTACCCCCCTCCCAGTTAATCTCAATAAACCGTCTATGAATGAGGAACTCTATGGATCCTGTCCAATACTTGAGGAAACCTATGAGACGCAAAACCCTGCTATCACTACCAGTGACGCTCTGCAGTGAGCTTGGTTCTTTTCAAGTTTTTCTCTATACATATTACTTTTGTTTATATCTAAGTATATGTTGTTTCTGGTTTTTAAGGTGTTCTCATAAACATTCCTGAATAGTAATCTTTGACGTATCGCCCCATATGATACATGGGTAATTATGGATTTTTTGAAAAAACTCTATAATTTTTGTATAAACTTTTATCTATAATGCATGCCCCATTTGTTGTATGGTTTTTTTGTGCCTCCTCATACCACTATTGAATAATTTTTTGTTTTTGATGGACTGGGGTGGTAGTTTAAAACACCCCATTCTCTTGTTTAGAATACTTCACATTCTATACTTTTTTTGTATAACTGATTAATACAATGCAGACTTACACAAAAAAATGTGAATCTTTCTTAAGTATACTTTCCAATAAGACAACCTCTTTAATTAGTTCTCTGGATACTATGTGATTTTTCCTTCATCAAAATCAAGATTTCACATCCCAAGCCTTAAACAAATAGAGTTTGGGATCTTAATTGAGCGCTCAATATGATAATTGGGATAGACCTAGTACCTTGGTGATGTCTATACTTGTTATATTTTTATCATGCAATATAGCATTATGATCTTAGGATCTTTAACTGGGAGAATAAAATGCACAGAAATAAACACAAGAGACAGGAGACACAAAGAATTTTCCTCGGGGAAACCATAAAGGAGAAAATCCTGCAACTTCCTCAGAGATAGAATCAACAGCAAAAGTAAAACCTAAAAACATAAAGATGATCTCCCGACAGCAATAGCCTCTCTTTTTTCCCAGCAGCTTCTCTCTCACTCATGTGCCCCAATGAGTGAGTGTGTGTGTGATAAATAGAGAGACTCACTCTCTATTTATATTCTTTCATTCACTTGAAACCCACTCCAACATGTCCACCTCACTTAACAATTACTTACTAGAGCTGACATCTCTAGAAGTGTCTAATAAATCTAGTGCCCCACAACTTGTGGGGACTTTGCCTCCTTTGACCAACAAGGATGTTTATCCTTAACACAATGGTGGGGACTATTGCCCCGAGTTACAATGACTCACCTAGGGTTGACTTCTCTAGGATAGTCTAATAACCCTTGGGCCCCACAACTGTGGGGACTTTAACCCTTGAACAGTAGGAGGGTTACCCACAATGACTTGACATGACTTTTTTATATTACAGAAACTCACGATCGAAACATCAGGGCATGACATGACTCAATTACATTACAGACACATCTCGGAATAAACATCGGGGTACAATACATAAGATATATGGATGGATACATTTCAAAGTTACAAATACATCAACACTCCCTCTTAACTAGGAAGGTATTCTCTCGACACAATTTATCAATAGAAGTCTTCTTCTATGTATCATCTGAATCATCGTCAAGTTCTTGTCATCTTCATCTTCAAGTCATCTTCATTTGGATCTGGATCATCACTCGATATGGATCATCATCACTGGATCTATATCATCACTGGATCTAAATCATCACTGGATCCGGATCATCATCACTGGATCCGGATCATCACTCGATCTGGATCATCATCATTGGATATGGATCATCACTTGATCTGGATCACCACTGCTAGATCATCACTGTTGGATCATCATCACGAGTGCTATCTCATGATTCTTCTCCAATCACAGGAAGTTCTACAGAGCCAGTCCTTTTTCATGATGGTTGTAGGCCTAGCCTCCATGTAGGTCTTCTTCAATGCTTATATCTGACCCTAAGTCAGAATGGCCCACCCAAAACTTACATTTGATCATGTAGGAACCAATCCTATAGTCATATCGTAAAGGCACGCCCAACAGTCACATCTGATCATGTGGGAATGCATCCCAGAACCCTGTCAGAAAGGCCCAACACTCACATTTGACAACCAATGTCAAAAGGGCTCAGTACTTACATTCGACCATGCGAGGAATCAATCCTCCATGCTGAAAGGCTCTGCACTTACATCTGACAACCAATGTCAGAAAGGCTTAGAACTTTATATTCGACCATGTAAGGAACCGATCCTTCATGCCGAAAGGGATCTACACTTACATCTAACAACCAATGTCAGAAAGGCTCTGCACTCACATATGATCATGTAGGAACCAATCCTACAGTCACATCAGAATGGCCCTCAGTCCCAAACTGAGCTTTCCTGGTAACTAACCGGGTACCTCCATTCAAAGAATGGAAACAACAATTATATCTGATCAAGTGGGAACACATCCCTCAATCACATTAGAATGGCCATGCGCTCACATCTGATCATGTAAGACTACATCTTACAGTCGTATCAGAAAGGCCCTCAATCCTAGACAGAGTATTCCTGGTAACTGACCAGGAACCTCCATTGAAAGAATGGCAATAGCCCTTATATCTGATCATGTAGGAACCAATCCTACAGTCATATCAAAATGGCTCAGCACTCATATTTGACATGGAAGGAACCAATCCTCTCACCATGACAGAATGGCTCACCCCTTACATCTGACCATGGAAGGAACCAATCCTCTCACCATGTCAGAATGGCTCATGGACTCATCACTTCCCCTTGGAAGGAACCTCTATCTGGAGAACACCAAGCTTCTCCTTGAAGTACTCAAACTTCACTCTGGCCAATAGCTTCATCAACACACCAGCTATCTTTTCGTTTGTCGCAACATACTAGAGCTTCACTGCTCCCCTCTGCACCATATCCCAGATATAGTGATACTTGATCTCGATATGCTTCGACTTGTCATGGAACACCAAGTTCTCCAACAACTTCACACAACTCTGGTTGTCACAATGTATACAAATAGCATCAACTAGAGATCAAATAAATTAGACAATAGCTTCCTCAGCCATACTATGTCACAACTAGCTGAAAAATGCTACGACATACTCTGCTTCAACTGTACTCAGTGCCACACAAGACTGCTTCTTGCTAAACCAAGAGATCACACCTAATCCCATACTGAAGCAACACTTTGAAGTGTTCTTCCTATCAATGGCACTGCCCAATCTGAATAAACATAATCCTCCAGGTTAATATTCTGATTCACCTCATACTTGAGCCCATAATCAACTGTACCCCTCAGGTACCTGAGAATATGCTTTGCAACAATCAAGTGAACATGTCTCGGATCTGTTAGGAACTAGATCAAGGTGTTCACACCAAAGTAAATATCTGGTCTCGTGTTCGTCAGGTACATCAAGGACCCAATCATCTGATGATACATCGTAGCATCAACCACTTCTAATGAAGCATCACTCAATAGCTTCATGTTCAATTCCATATGTGTGGTCATGGCCTTGCAGTGCATCAACTTGAACCTCTTCAGGATCTCTACAGCATACTTTTCTTGTCCGAGGAAGATTCCATCCACATTCTGCCACACCTCCATGCCTAGAAAATAGTGCATCGACACATAATAGGACCACCACTGATCTTCCGCCTTCAACCTTGAAGCAAAGGTTGGAATCCACTTTACTCTCAGTAAAACCTAGAGTCATCAGTAATCTATCCATCATGTCATACCATGTCGAACCTCCGGATCTTTTGCAGTCACTCCCTCTGAAGAGGAGCATCATACTCCCTCTGTCTTTTATACTCTATGCACTGAAACATTCTGTATCGGAGTGACACGTAGCTTCCTTTGCTACTAATATTCTATGTATCCATCTAGGATCATTGGATACCAAGATCCTCTATCTTGAACTTTTTCAAAATTTCTTCTTGCACCCATCTGTGAGCTTGTCATCCTCTATAGGATTTCATCTTCAACCTTGTAGTAAAGGTTAATATCTTCATCAATCTCATCATGTATGTGTTTCAACTCCCACTGGCTGCAAATGTCTCTTCGTAGTCTATGCCTTCTTTTCGTGAGAAGCCTCGTGCTATGAATCTTGCCTTGTATCCCATGATGTTTCTGTCTACTGCATGATGGAACTTCGAACTTCCCTTCATGTATCGATACTACATCCTAGACATCATTCTTCTTGAACTAGTCTTCCCTTTATTCTTGGTTACTTCTTCATGGCTGGAAGGTTCTGCATCAATGATGTCCCTGCATTCATCATATTAATCTTCATCTTGAACTGTCATCACTTGTTCTTTGGAACAAGTCTCATCCTTCTTTGCTTGTAGGAGATTTTACGCGATCTTTCCTACAAGTAAAATGCATTAGTTGTATTGTTAGAAACATTTCATAAGGTATATTCATAATGAAAAATTCTTATGCATAAATATATGATCATGCAACTATTTTAGCCAATACAACATTCATCCATATCTCACGGAAACTTTCTAGATGCCTTCCATATCTACCAGAACAACATTGAGATTGTGCACTAATCCAATATGTCAGCAAAGAGGTTTCATTCTAGATAAGCAGCAATGGAGATTTGTATAGCCCCATGAGCTACTTACCCATCACATGCATATTAGTAGTATACTGTCATTAATGCAAACATTCTATCATGCATAATACATTAACTGAATATAAACAAATGCAGAACAAAACAATGAAATGACAATTGAACACTTATCTTTATTTGTTTCGTGGGTAGACTCCTTCTTGAGCCTTCAGCTTCATCGTCTTCTTCATTCATAATAGAATCATTTCTTATCCAAATGCTAAGATGGATAGGAAGTTCTTCAATATTTGAGTCCTTCGTTTTCCTCATCGCTTGAGGGATCTTCTTTGGAAGGTGAGAGCTTGATCTTCAGTCGCTCCCATCTTCTCTTCTCTTATTATTAGTCAAGCTTCTTCTTCTTCCTAGAGTCTGCTGAAAGTAATCACTTCCTTCTGGCACACATTCCTTGAATGAATGAATACCATGATCCTGGGAGGCCATTCAAGGTGGCTATCATTACTTCTGCATTCTTCACTTCTTCTTTTACTGCTTCAATTTGTTCTTTGATTCTACATTCTGGATCTTCACATTCTTCAACTGGTTTCTTAAGGTCATATTCCAATTTATGTTCTTCCCTTCAAATATCTTGGTCAAGGAATCAAACATATTTGGTGTCTTTAGGGAAGACACTTGTGGTACAAGTTGATCCGTGATTGAATCAACAATGATCTTCTTGTCCTTGACCAAGTTCTTCTTGTGTAAGGATTTTACCCTTATCTCCCTTTGGAACTGGAACCTCTCTACTTGTGTAGGTGTCCAATTCATTTTCTTCAGAGAGATCATATACCTCCATTCTTGGAATTTTTCAATTTCAACAAGATATATCACTTTGAAATGAGAACCTCAAATGAAAATAGCAAAAGATTAGATCTTACCAATTTGAGGTGTCCGTCCTGGTTCCAGAGCTGGCTGATCTAGGGTTTGTAAGAGAAACCCTAATTTTCAAAAATTGGAATATTTCATATCTAATTGCATAGAAATATATATCTCTTCAAGTTGAGTTGTCCAATGTACTCCTTTTCTGAAAACATTGGAGGGAAGCTCCCATAACAGGAAGCCCTAGTTTACAAATTTCTTCTGCAAAAATTTCTTATACTGTTTCTATGGTATATATGAAATTATTACTCCTATGTGTATAAAACTTCACAACAAGGTAGCCTCACCTCTCCCTGTTCCAAAACCATAGGTTTCATCATAATTGGTGTCACCAATTGGGACGTATGATAATTCTCCCAAGGTGACATGTTACAGGACTGTTCAAAAGAGTGAAGTTGTACGGACTACCACATGTCACTATTTAATCTTCTGGGTATGAAAATTGGAAAAAATAAAGTGCAGTATGTACCCTATCTAGAACATCTTCAGAAATTTGATTTAAACCTTTGTATCCCAATATATAGCAATTCTCCCTAGGTGTCCTATTTAGGGATGAATCCTGGAAGAGGATGGAACCCTAACTTGGAGGAATCATATCTCCCAGAATATAGTGAATCCAAGGCTGAATTTTATAAATAGTGTAAATCACGATTTTATGTTCATCCTGTGAAAGATTCAGCTCCTGATCCTTCTCCAATCCCGAGATATAGGGAATGTACCAAAACGTATCACTTTTAGTATTTTAGGGTTTTTCTAGCTTGGGGTCGAACTAGGGTTTGACTTTTTAGTAATTTCAACCAACCAATAATATTGCCCCAAGTCTCTAAACTTTGATTTTGATGAGGAGATCAATCCTATTCTTGGCTCACTCAAAAATTCTTCTTTTGTAGAAATCCCTAATTTCCTGCACCAAAAACTGAAAATGTCTGGAATCAAATTCAACTTCGACAGAAAGATGCACGCTTTAGTAGAGAGTCAGCCTAGAATAATTTTGATGATGGATTGTGGAGAGATTCCCAAAAACTAAGAAGCCCTAGATTTTGTAGCTACACAAATTCTTCTTCTCATGTTAGTTCTGATACCATGTTAGATTTTTATTATTTAAGCAATATGATCTTAGGATCTTATCTGAGAGAATAACATGCACAACAATAAACACAAGAGACAAGAGACACAAAGAATTTTCCTTGGGGAAACCATAAAGGAGAAAACCCCACAACTTCCTCAAAGATAGAATCAGCACCAAAAGTAAAACCCAAAAACATAAAGATGATCTCCCGATAGTAGTAGTCTCTCTCTTGTCCCAACAACTTCTCTCTCACTCATGCACCCTAATGAGTGAGTGTGTGTGTGATAAATAGAGAGACTCACTCTCTATTTATATTCTTTCATTCACTTGAAACCCACTCCATCATGTTTGCCTCACTTAACAATTACTTACTAGAGCCGACATCTCTAGGAGTGTCTAATAACCCTAGTGCCCCACAACTTGTGAGGACATTTACTCCTCCGACCAACAAGGAGGGTTATCCTTAACACAATGGAGGGGACTATTTCCCTGACTTACAATGACTCACCTAGGGTCGAATTCTCTAGGACAGTCTAATAATGATAGGGCCCCACAACTACGTATACTTTAACCCTTGACCAATAGGAGGGTTACCCACAATGACTTGACATGACTTGTTTACATTATAGAAACTCCCGATCGGAACATCAACGCATGACATGACTCCATTACATTACAGACACATCCCGGAATAAACATCAAGGTACAATACATAAGATATACGAATGAATACATTCCAAAGTTACAAATACATCAACAATACTTTCCTGATGCAATCCCCCTTATCTATTGTATATGCATTACTTGCTTAACCATTTTTACATGATGGCTTCTTTTCACTTTTGGGGTTGGTTAAATAATAAGCAACCTTTTTCTTTCGGTGTCTCTTATTTTATCTTTTCTTGATTTGGAGAAAGTAGTTAGGGTTTATTTTCACATTTATTTCAATTCATAAATTATTAATATTTTTAACTTACTTTAATTTCTCTTCCTAATTTTTACTTATTGTTTTAAGTCATATCCCCCTATAAGCTTGGTCCCTCATTTAGCAAGTTTTCCCATAACAAGTCAGGCGTCAACAATATAAAAATGATATAAATCAATCACATAAAGTGCCTTTTATGCATGGTTCCTAGAGTTGTAACTCTAACATCAAACATAGGTTAAAGTATTCCTAACTTATTAAAAAATATAGCCAAGGCCTTCTAACTTTTTTAAAACATGTTCAAGTCCTCCTAACTTATTCAATAGGGGTAAAGTCTTCAGACATTACTGTAATGTCACCAAAAACTAAATTTTTTATTTATTTATTAGGCTAGTAAAAACTACCTATGTTGGACATTATTGAACTTGTTGAATGTACCACTCTTTGGTCGTAAGTTGTTCTTACGTTCTATCATCTTACTTTCAGTTATGAGTATTACTATGTTTTACTTACGATGTCCTAATGTTGTTTACTACATTATTCTTATGGTTATACATGGCTGTGTATATGTAGTTACTTGATTCTATACTTTGTTCATTTCTGCATATGTTTACTTGTTATTTATATGGTTCTAACTTAACTTTGTTTATGGAACTCAAGTGGGTGGAGTGGCAGGACTAGTTCTCTCATGTGACTATCTGAGAGGTGAAGCTTCTACTTGTCTAGCGGGCTTACTTAGTTCAGATTGAACTAAGGCACTCTTAACTTGTTTATGTGTAGGTGTACTTACATTTAGTGACGAGACTTGTTATGGGGTGATGAATGTTTTGATCATTAAAACACCTTCTAGTTATTATTACCGTGTCTTATAGTCTCAGGTTTGTGTCGAGGTAATTACCATGTTTATTATTTATGAGACCTAGATTGATTATCTACGTGACGTACATTATTCAATATGAGTTAATGACCAATTATTCATATTTTAACCTATATGTTTTGTGTATTTTTGTTATTAAAAATATTAACTTATCTTGTTATTTCTCTTGGCAGGTTTACAAACCTTTGTTAATGACCAAATCTTGGCTTTATGAAAACAATAATTACCATGGCATAATTCATATGCCATAGTTCTAAGCTTGTTTCCTAAGGAGGAAGATAAGCCAAGGTTTAAAGGCCTAGCGCCTAATGTATACAATGCATATAATATGCTATACCCTACATTAGAATTTGGGGTAGAAAACATATACCATGGTATACATTACATGATTGGGGGTTTAAACACTACGCAAATGGGAAAAGGTGGCAATGATAACGTGTCATTTAAAAACTATAGGGATGTGGGTTTTAGCATTTGATAGTGGACACCAAGATGGTGCCATTAATGCACCTTGGAGTTCGTTGCATCCCAAGCTTAGGGATTGGCTCACGATGAGCTTTGGTCATTTTCTCTATTTGTTGGTTGTTTGGTCTTGACTTTACGCAGTGGGTGAAGGAGACTTTGAAGGTAACGAAGGTATGGAAGTTGTTGTGGTTTTTACAATATTGTGGTTTGTTTGTTTGCTTACTTCAACTTCCATACTTCTCATCCTTCATTGCTTGGGTTGTGGTTGCAGGTGACAGGGCGATGAGGAGATGAGGGTTTCGTAGTGGGACTGTGAGCCATGGGTTGGCATTACCATTATGGTAATCCTACTAACAAAATAATGCTCGCCACCTCTTGGGTTTAAAACTGGGTTGTAACTTGTTGTAGTTTGGATTTTTAAGATATGGGGTTTTGATTTGCCTTTGGCCTAGGTTTATAGAGATTGGGTTTGTAATTAATGGTGTTGTTAGTAGTGATGGGGCCCTGGGACTTTTAATAGGATCAATGTGTTTTTGTATAAATCATGTTTGATTTAAGACTTTTAATCCTGGGCAGCACCATTGCTTGCAATGGTGCTATGGCCCATGGCACGACTGTGTAAAATATGTTAATGTAATAAAATGTGGAGATTGCAAAATACATGTTGTGTTTATGTTTTGAAATGGTTATTTAACTGGACTTTGTATAAATATTTATGTTGCGTTATTTGTTTATTGAACTTAGGTTCCATGTGGCCTTTGGCTTTGTAGATGGTCTATGTACATTCACTTCCATTATTTAAGCTTTGGATTTATGAAATTGCTACGTTTCGATCCTGGTTATTTATTTGCATAGTATTTTCCTCTGTTTGATTTTTAATTATTAGAATAATGCATACCCTGTCAGCAAGATGGATTTGGGGCCATGCCTTTCATGGCATTGGTACTCTCCATCGTGTCTGTGATAGAGAAGGGGTTTTAGACTTACAGTTGGTTTTTACTGTATAATATGAAATGGAAATGTATGGCAGAATGTGTTGTTCATCTTATATGTGTTACTTAGAATGGTAAGGTGGCCATGGTTGTAAACCCTGAGTGGTAGTCCTTTTTGAAGGTGGATTCATTAAGAGGCATAGAATCGTTAATTATAATATTATGAAGTTTATTTATAAGCTGTGGCTTATGTAAATGCTGCGCATAGCTTAGTAAAGGTCTTACGACCTCTGTGTAATGACATCCATTTAGATTTATATCTTGGGTGTAGAAGGCTGAGGTTCTCATGAAATCATTGTAGCAATTTTATTTAAATGTTTCAGCCTGCATACACTCTATGTATAGCATGGCCTTGATGAATGTAGAACAACTCTACATGATTCGAATCCTGGCCGTTGTTGATACATTGAGTTGTAATAAGTGGGTGGTTGCGTTCTGGGACTTAGGACTGTGTGTAAGATTATGATAAGGTATATAATTTAGTTCATGTGTATTAATGTTTTTTGTAGATTTTAATACTATGGCATCATAGTTATGTAAGCGAAATAGCAATGGTTGTTTACAGGATTCGTTCCTGCGACCTTAATGCGATTGCATGGTTTTAATTGTTTATATTGTAATGTTCTTTGTTTAAGTATTAAACGATGGGTGTGAGTTGATATTAGATGGGACTATTCAATTTATGGCATACAATTTGATTATGTAGATTTATAATATTAGGCCTGTGGATTTTAAATTAGGAAAAGAAACTTGATTTTAGACCAATGAATGGTCATGATACTTACTCTATTTATTTGCTTATGATGATGTTGTTTTAATGGAAATGATTTAGTAGTTAGCATGTATTTAAATATGTAGACCTTAAAAGGTCTTTGCTAGTTTTTATCTTAGATTTAAACTGGATTGTTTATAAATTGTGCTTTAGATATAATTATTGTATTAGTAGATTAGATTTGTATTTCTATTTTATATCTGTTTATATGTGTGTGTGTGTGTGTGTGTGTGTGTATTAGTTTAGCTATGGATAATAGATTAGGTTAGCTAGGTTGTAAGCTTATACTTATACATATAACATCTTACTTCTGAACTAGTCTATGTCAATTTAAAACATGCATTTGCTGACAAATCAAATATCTCAGTAGAGTATAAAGTGTTGGAGACATTTACCCACCATGCACACTTAATTTGGTCAATTGACCTTGTTAAACCACTATCCTAAGTTTTATTGACTTAATTAACATTAGAGGAGCACTGTATGACATCAGCATGAGCACACCCACACCTACCTTCAGTCAAGGAGGCCAACTAAGCGTTCTCCTTCATTCAGGGAGGCTAACTGGAGCACTCTGGGGGTGATATGAGTGTCATAAATGCACCAAATTGATAACTGATGGTTACAATCAGTTAAGGTGAGTGGTAAAGGTGCCTCCCTTCATTATATTTATTATTTTATTAATATTTAATGAACTGGAGTCAACAGGGGTGCCTCCAACCACCTTTGAGGGCCAGTTTGAATTTAGTTAACCTCATTGGGGTTCATTGGAGTTATTGATGCATTACCACTTGTTGGCTAGCATGAAATGACATGTGTATGAGCTACTTTCACTTAGACTCAGTCATTTATTGCACTCCAACTTCGGTTAGGACTCAGTTGAGTCAATAAGGACTTGATCAGTTGGTTAACTGGTGTGTTTACTGTGGCTTATAGTCAGTTAATCTACACCCATTCATTCAATTCAAATAACCTACTTGGGAATTCGAATTGTCTTGGAATTCATGCATCTTGCATGATAATTGTATTGTATTATTCATTGATTATACAGAGCTGCTACTTCCATGGTAGCACCATTTTTCCAATTTTATGCATATTTGTCTATATTCTTTGTGAGACTGTGTTTTCAGTTCCTAGAAAACTATGACAAATTAATATGGTATCAGAGCTCACAGTGGGACAAAGATAAGATCTCTCAAAAATATGGTTTTTGACATATCTTGCATGAAAAATTGAGCAAAAGCTCAAAAATCTAGCACTGCACCAGAAGCTAAGGCTTACCACTTAATACCCCAAGTTAAGAAATTGTTGGTCAAGCTTGCTTGATCAATTATGTTGGGTGTGATGAAAGCCTAAAATGTACAGACTGTTTGAACTTACGATGCCCCTTTTGTTGTGATTTGCAGGTTTTAACAGGTGAAAGCTATTTCTCCAGCAGTTTGAAATGGCTTCTTTTGTAGAACTCTTGACTCCGTTCAATTTCCGTTCATGGAAAGGAGACATGGAGATATAGCTATGTGCCAGAGGACTCTATAGGGTCACTATGGACACTGAAGAAGAGCCTTCTTCTATGACAGACAAAGCTATATTCCTGACCAAAAAAGATGAAGCATTCAGATTCTTGTGCCTCTCTGTTTCCCGGGATCTTCTTTTCCATCTCTCGAGATTGAAGACTCCAAAGGAAATTTGGGACAAATTGGAAACCCTATATGGAAAATAGGATTATTTGAGAGTATACCGGCTTGAAAATGAGTTGATGTCTCTCCAGCCT
Organism: Pseudotsuga menziesii; assembly: GCA_001517045.1. Taxonomy (NCBI): domain Eukaryota; kingdom Viridiplantae; phylum Streptophyta; class Pinopsida; order Pinales; family Pinaceae; genus Pseudotsuga; species Pseudotsuga menziesii. The sequence goes on along the minus strand of LPNX010696325.1, from coordinate 235,407 downwards.
TCCAATTTCGTGACCTTAAATGATTTTTCACAAAGTTCAAGAACATTGTCTTACTGTTGAAGTAATGTAAGGTGGAGAAGGAGGATGATCAGATCATCTTCACCATACTCTCCAAAATTGGAGCTGCTTATTCAATGTTTGTCTCTACATTCCATGCAGGGAATTATCTCACAACCCCTCGATGGAAGATGCCTTCTCTCAATGCCTTCATTGAGTCCCTAACAAGTGAACATGATAAGATTATCCAGATGGGGATCATCATATCCTCCCGCAATCAAGCTCTTCATGTCTTGGGGCCCAAAGATCTGAAGGGTAAAGGAAAACACCATAAGAACCCAAAAACCAAATTCCAAGCTCCTAATCCTAAAGTTGAAAAACAACAGCATAAAGAGCCTTCGGGCTCAAAGAAGAACAAAGGAAAAGGGTGTCATGGAAAGAAAAAAGTCAAGTGTTCATACTGCAGGAAGGGATTCCACCTTGAAACATGATGAAGCTACTTCTGTTCTTGAGAAAAATCACATCAATATTCTGGAAATATTTCGGAGGAGAGATCAGCAAGATCAGGAACCACAGCATGAAAGAGCTCATGCCCTCATGGAAAGCACTTCGAAGTCCAAAGCACTATTGATAGATTCTAAAGCTTTGAACCACATTATGGCTGAAAGAGACTCCTTCTCATCTTTGTAGACTAGAAAATCCATCCCCATCCATAAGGGAGATGACTCCACAATCATATCCGAAGGACAAGGTACTGTAGATCTTGAGCATGGTTATTTTTCCAATGTTCTGTATGTACCATCTCTTGCATCAAACCTCCTAAGTGTTTATCAAATGACACATACGGGAGTTCCCAAGAGAGTCTCCTTCATCCCGGATGATGTAGAGATCACAGAACTTGCATCTGAAAAACTTGTAGCGAAAGGCCTTGCAAACCATCATGCAAAAGCCTACAAGTTCTCCCATTTTGTGGTGGATGCAAAGCCCATCACATTGCTGACTCATGGAAATGAAGTTAGTATACTATAGCATGAGAGGTTCACCCACCTGAACTTCAAATACTTGCAGCAATTATACAATAATTCTATGGTTGAAGGCCTCCTAGTCATCAAAGCTACCACTGGAATTTGCAAGGGTTGTGTTGTTGGAAAGCACCCTGAACATAAGTTCGATCGGGGGAAGGAAAGCTGAGCATCATGCATATTAGGACTGATACATTCTGATATCAGTGGTCCCATTCCTATCACATCCATGAATGGATCAAAGTACGTTTTGACTTTCATTGATGACTTTTCCAGATATACATGGGTCTTTTTTATCAAAAAGAAGTTGGAAGTCTTGGAAAAAATCATTGAATTGAAGGCCTTGATTGAGAATGCATCTGGTAAACAGATCAAGATTTTGAGATCTAATAATGGTGAGGAGTATGTCAATAATGAGTTAATGCATATATGTTCCCAAATTGGTATTCAGATCCAGCATTCAGTCCCCTACACTCCCCAACAGAATGGTGTAGCGAAGAGGAAGAATCGGTCTCTCAAGAAGATGACCACCTGTATGTTGGGATCAAAGAAGTTGGCTGCAAATTTATGGGAAGAATCCATGCATGTTGCAGAATATATTCAGAATAGAGTGCAAAAATCATGCATGAAAGGGAATACCCCTTTCTAAGCATATTTTAGACACAAGTCGGATGTGTCAAATCTGAGGGTGTTTGGGTCCAGTACTGCATGGGCCCAAATTCTGCTTGATAAAAGGAGGGCTTTGCAACCGCAAAGAATTGAATGTCTATTTATAAGATATCCTAATGAATATAAAGGTTTCAAGATACTAGATATCAAAACAAAATAGATCATCATTGAAAGGAGTGTCAAGTTCGATGAGCCTCTTCAGGAGGTAGAACTAGTGAAGGAGAAAACTGTTGAATTTCCTTCCTATTCTATCGAATATTTGGATGATGTAATTGGGGATGATGACCCTGATTTGGATCATCTTATTTCTTATATCACTGTATAGAAAACATCAGATTCTAAATCAGAACCTGAAGTACAAAATCATCTCCCAACTTGGGCCCGACAGACACTCTCATCCGTAGGAGATAACATTGGAAATTCGGATGATCCAAGGAGAACCCGGTCTGATTTCCAAAGAGTAGATATTGCACTGTCTTGTCCTAATTATTTTCTGTCCAAATATTATTATTTTATGATAATTTCAAACCCTAAGTCTTACTACCATGCTCAGGAGGATCCGAGATGGCAAGTTGCCATGGTTGAAGAGATGAATTCTCTTAAGAAAAACACTACTTGGGAGATAGTTTCTCTTCATCTAGGGAGGAAAATGGTTCAATGCAAGTGGATGTTTCAGACTAAGGTTGCTGAAAATGGAAGCACCTACAAATATAAGGAAATTCTTGTGGAATTTTTTTTATCCTAGGTCCAAGGTGTGGACTACCATGAGACTTTTGCACCGGTTGCAAAAATGGACTCCATCCGCCTAGTTTTGGCAATTTCAGTATCTAAGCACTTGGAAGTGCATCATATGGATGTTAAATATACCTTTCTGCATGGATATATTCATGAAGAGATATACATGAAGCATCCTTAGGGCTATGTTTCTGATCCATCTTTGGTTTGCATGCTAAAGAAGTCATTATAAGGGTTAAAACAGGCCCCAAGGGAGTGGTATTCCAAGATGGATGCCTTCCTTCTCTCGCAAAACTTCCAAAGGTGTAAATAAGATACAAATGTGTATATACAACATTTTGATGGTCATTTTATTGTTATTGTTTTATATTTTGCTGACTTACTGATTACAGGTAGCACAGTTACTTCTATTTCAACCATCAAAACTGCTCTCCACAATGAATTTGAAATGAGCGATTTGGGACTCTTAAAGCAATTTCTTGGGCTCGAAATTGAGCAAAATTATAATGGGATGATGGTCAGTCAGTCCAAATACATATCAGACATGTTATTCAAGTTTAACATGGCTGAATGTAAGGCTGCTCCATTCCCTTTCCTTTCAGGGATCAGCCTTGAAGAAGGAAAAAGCACACCTCCCATGGACTGCACTATTTATCGACAACTGATAGGTTACTTGCTCTACTTGACTCATTCCTAGCCTAATATCTATTATCCCATGAATGTTGTGTCAAGATACATGCAGAGCCTCATGATCTTCATTGGAAGTTAGCTAAGAGGATCCTCTAGTATATTTAGGGAACCAGGACCTACGACATTCACTATGCTGCAGACTCCGAGGTAAAGTTCGTTGGTTACACAGATTCTGATTGGGTGGGTGATTCTATTGATTGGAATTCTACTTCTAGATATGTCTTCATGTTTGGTGGTTCCCCCATTTGCTGGTATAGAAAAAAGCAGGCCGCCATAGCATTGTCTTTAGTAGAGGTCAAGTACTGAGGAGCGGTGAATGTTTGCATCCAAGTTGTTTGGTTGCAAGGAATTCTTTCAGAGTTTTATATTGGTATTACTTTGTACACTGTCCTGTTTTGTGGCAATCAAAGTGCTATTAAGATATCCATAGATCCATTTACCAGGAAGAGGACCAAGCATGTAGAGATAGACATGCACTACATCAGAGAGTTAGAGCATGACAGGATCATCATTCTGCATTACTTCCCGACGAATGAGGATATTGCAGACATCTTCACCAAGAGATTTTCAGAAAAGAAGTTCACTTACCTCCGTTCACTATTGGGGGTGATTTCATCAGGGTTATCAGACTACTTTTAGTGTTCAACTTGAGGGGGGGGTTTTCCCACTGGGTTTTCCCTCTTTTCCTCACTTAGATTTATTTGAGCATTGTTTGAGTTTCATTATTGTACAGGGTGACCTATGGCCTTAGTTTCCAGGGCCCTAGCATTTCATGCACTTTATGTTTCTACTCCTATGAGTATAGCTTAAGGGGGGGTGTTGGAGACATTTACCCACCATGCACACTTAATTTGGTCAATTTGGCCTTGTTAAACCACTATCCGAAGTTTTATTGACTTAATTGACATCAGAGGAGCACTATATGACATCAAAATGAGCACACCCATGCCTACCTTCAGTCAAGGAGGCCAACTAATTGTTCTCCTTCATTCAAGGAGGCTAACTGGAGCACTCTGGGGGTGATCTAAGTGTCATAAATGCACCAAATTGATAACTGATGGTTACAATCAGTTAAGGTGAGTGGTAAAGGTGCCTCCCTTCATTATATTGATTATTTTATTAATATTTAATGAACTGGAGTCAACAGGGGTGCCTCCAACCACCTCTGATTGCCAGACTTCAGTTAATCTCATTAGGGTTCATTGGAGTTATTGATGTGCTACCACTTGTTGGTTGGCATGCAGTGACATGTGTCTGAAATACTTTCAGTTAGACTCAGTCATTTATTGCACTCTGACTTTAGTTAGGACTTAGTTGAGTCAATCAGGACTTGATCAATTCATTAACAAGTGTGTTTACTGTGGCTTACAGTCAGTTAAGCTACACCCATTCATTCAATTTGAATGACCTCCTTTCGAATTCGAATTATCTTGGCATTCATGCATCTTACATGATCATTGTATTGTATTATTCATTATTCATTGATTATACAGAGCTGCTACTTCCATTGCAGCACCATTTTGCCAATTTTATGCATATTTGTCTGTATTATTTGTGAGGCTGTGTTTTTAGTTCCTAGACCATTGTGACAAATTAATATAAAGGCCAAAAGAACAAATAGGTAATAGATTCAAGAAATAAAAACTAGTTTGTAATTAACACAATTTCAACAGTAAAAATAATATCGAAATTAAAACTAGGGTGAAAAACCCTTGATAAACATTTATAAATGAATAAAAATTGCAGAAGTAAAATTATGAATAAACCCTGGATAAATCAGGTATAGAAAATAGCTTACAGCCTAGGGTTATAATTTAAAATGTAAACCCTAGAAGATTTTAAATAGAGAACCAAACACATAGGGTTAGGAAATGCAATGTAATCATTTTCCTAACATAGCCAACATTTATTATAGAGAAATGGAATAGGGAGTCTAGGGATTCATACCTATAACTTGAAGCTCTATTAATGGTTGAACGTGCACACTTAAATAACCAACATTAACAATTCATAGGCAGATCTGACCTCTGTATTAGACGACCAAATCACTTGGGAACTACCATGTTCCATCCAACCATGACCCAAAACTGCTCTTGGTTTAATCCGGATCCCCTCGAGCTGGAGTCCAACATGAAATTATCTTAGAGCTCCTAAGATAGGGTTTCCTATCTTGTATATCAGGTCTGGATCAGTTCTCCTTTTTCCCTTCTAAGAAAATGTTCTCCAAGAATTCACTTGAGAGCAAACCATGCAGAATAATGACTCCCATAAGACAGATCAAAACCCTAATCCTTTCATTGGCTTGAGACTTTATAGACTTTCCTTTTCGGTCAAAGGGACAGTTAAATCAAGAAACCTTGGTTTCTTGCTTTAACCCTTTTTAATTAATTTAGGGTTATTTTTAATACTTTAACTTAGGAACTTTCAACTAGTTCCTAATTAGAATTTTGTAGGTATTGTACTATGTATTATATTTTAATAATAAATAATAATGGATGGATTTTTTCTTTCTTTCTTTCATCATTAATATTGTTACTATATTTATTCTTTATACATAACATGTATAAAATACATAATAATATAAAATCTGTTAACATTTGTCTTTGGGAATCATATACCATGATCCCTAGATTTATGACACTTCTTCATTAAGGTCAAAATAGGTAGATGGTTAGGTCTACCAGGATAGGCAACTCTAAAGATCCTTACATGTTGGATTCCCTCATATAACATGGTAGTTCTTCAATACTTGATGAGATTACAGAAATTTGAATTTTCTTTTAATCACTTATAAATAAGTCTGATGAGATCAATATTTCTCTCGAGTCATTTTCACTCGGGAATTATTAAATTCTTTACATTAACCTCTAGCGCTTAACAAATCCCATACTCAACGCTTAAACAGGTAGTTACAAAATAAGTGTGATTCTAGAGCTCTTTGCTCAACACTAATGCTAGGATGTACTTGTATGATACACCTAGGGATACAATGGCCAAGGATCCGATGCTCCAGATCTTATGCTCAAAATCAACATCGAAGGCTCCAGGTCTTCTTCCCAACACTTCCAATTATCTTTTCATGTGATCCATAGCTTCTCGCTCAACAAAAATGTAAGTACGCATGTGCTCCAGATCTTCTTGCTCAACAAAAAATATTAATTACCCATGTGCTCCAGAGCTCCTCGCTCAACACAAAAAATTAATTACACATTTGCTTCATAGCTCCTCGCTCAACAAAAAACATCTTACCAATCATGTGCTTTAGGGTCCACGACCAACACAAAAAAAGCATATATATATATATATATCAATATATCACCAATAATTGGCTTACACCCAATATATAAAACAAATCATCATGCTCATATGCAGTGGGGTCCTCGACCAATATATCAAAATAAAATATCAAGATAACATCATAATCAATAGGCTCATGCTATAAGTGTTAGGTCCAAAATTCAGGATATTATAGTTACAATCTTAGAAGGAGAGAACCACAAATGTAGTTGAGTCCCTCCAACCCTCTTATCCTTCTTGCCAAGCTCAACATTGAATTCAGGGAAAATGGTCAATAAACTAAAGGAATCCCCAAAAATGCCCTAAAAATCCCACATGCCAGATAAGATGTTGTTATTGTACTATTTTATAGAGTACCCCCTACAATAGCATGCATGTTTCTTCAAGGGTGGTGGGATTGCTTACAATTTCTTGATGCAATAGGTGGTGTGAGGTGATGTGGTCCTCATTAATTCCTTACGCTAGCATGGGAAGGGAGAATGGAACTCTCATTGGTTAACCACTAGTTACAATTATCTATAATTATAATCTATTTTGAGAAATCACTTTTATGTACTACCCAACCTCTCCATTGTTTTAAAATTATGTTCTTGCAAATGAACACCAATATTGCCTTTCCTAATCGCTTCGTTGTTAAGGATTAAAAGAACTTAAGAAAAAATATGATTGAATTCACTTATCATTGAGATGACACTTTGACATATTCTTGATAACTTTAGGTCCGTGAGAAACGTTTGACTGTAGAGAGATCATTGGATCATTATTGACTCATAATCGCTATGAATTTTTTAAACCACTATTTTCTAAGAAACATGTAATGTCCCTAAATCCATAAAAAAAAAAGTAAGGTCAATAACACTACTAACATATAAGGGATATTTATAATTATCTTCAACATTGTATAAACTTAATAGGTACAATACTTGTATTCATGTTCTGGTTTTGTCTTGTAGGTTAATACACGACGTTCTATTTTCTTATGGTGATATTTACCTCAGTTTATTTGTATACTGATGTCTCTTGTATATTTATGGTGTTTTATTTGTTTCATACTATTTTATAATGGATGTTGTAAATACGTAACCTAGTATTGTTTACTAAAAATATGTGGCTAACTTACTTTTGCTTCTAAAAGGAAGGACTGGTTGGATTTACCTAACGACTCGATCGAAAAGGTATGAAGACTCCTACAACTTGGGCTTACTTAGTTCTTATGAACTAATAGATGATGTATCTGTGGTTTTGCAAGTGTCATGTAGTTGAGTCTATGCTACGTGTGTGTACTAAAGAAGGGACAAGAACTAGAAAACAAAGGTTCTAAACCCTAAGAACTAATAGTTAAGTTCTTGGTGTAAAACACAACCAAAATAAACAAAGGCATAAGACTCTAGGGAAAGGGTAAAAATCAAAAAACTTAGTGAGACGTAGTTGTAACATTAATGTGAGCCATGTGATGGATTCATGGCTCCCACCATGCTGGAGCATGCTTAAAACCGTTTCTAGGGTTTCAAAATCCCTCCTTTTCATGTTAGAGAAAGTGAGGGAGCGAGATCCCTAGCTGTGGTTTCGATACTAGAGCGTGGAAAAGGAGTCACGGGTTTGGCCAAGCTACTCAGGTATGTGCTCATTTCATGTGGTTTACAACATTTTACTTGTTTATTAATTTGCAGAGACATACTCTTACATTTGAGTGGATTTTCATGGTAGGTTCAACATTGGAGCAGCTTGCGATTGTGGGAAAGGATATACAGTCAGACCACCACATGGTAATCCCATAGACAAGGAATATTAGCCTTTGTTGGTCATTATGTGGTTTGAAAGGTTATGGGGATTCTCTGTTTATATTTTTAATGGATTCCCATTCAAGAATGCCAAGGTTTGGGAAGAAAGGAAGCTGGGACCATTTGTGGGGTTTAGGGTTTTTATAAGCTTGTTCAGGCAATTGTTAAAATTGTGAACTTAATATTTACTATGGTGAAATAAAACCCTATGTATTTATTTTCGATAGTTGTATCGTTACTCTGTGTTTGATTTAAGTTATGAAAGTCGTGGCCTAGTTTAAAGTCCGGGCAATATTTCAATAGTAAGAATGGATGCTCTGTAATTGGTTTTAACTGTTTGTTTTTAAGAAATGAAATCGTATAAATTTTGATTTTTAGGAAGAATATTTCAATTCCTGCACTATAACAAATATTCCCTTTTGGGGACAGTTTTGGCTTGTGGCGGTTTTGCTAACACCCCCTCCCCCCCCAAAACAAAACAAAAAATTAGGTCTTTGGGGACGTTTCTTAAAACCCTCCCTCAAAAGTCCCGAAAATTGGAGTTTTAGGGGCAGTTTTTAAATCCCACCCAAAAATCCAATTATCACGACTTTTGGGGGTGGTTTTTTAAACCCCCCCCCCCCAAAGTCTTGGACTTTTGGAATTTGGGGAGGGGTGGTTTGGAAAGACTCCCCAAAAAATTCCAACACAACTTGGAATTTCTGGGTGGGGGGGGGTGTTGGAAAGACTCACCCTCCCCCTCCCCCCTGCCCCCAATTTTCGACATGACTTGGACTTTTGGGGGGGGGGTTGGAAAGACCATCCCAAAAAATTCCAACATATGTTTTAGGGGGGGGGTTGGAAAGACCATCCCAAAAAAGTCCAACATATGTTTTTGGGGGGGGTTTGGAAAGATCCCCCCTAAAGGTTTAGTTGATAGTATTTAAAGTTAGTGGTATAATTAAAGTATTATATATAGTATAATATATAATGGGATCACTAAAAGAAAATACAAGCATAGAAATAATAGATGCAATATTTTGACTTTGGAAACCACAAAGGATAAAACAAAACAACCTTGTGATAGAGATCTTAGTTCAAAGTACACCATACATCCAAATACATAGTAATCACATATAGCAGAAGATAAACCCCAAGAACAAAAGAGAAACTCCTCCAAATATAGGGAACCCCAGAAAATACTTCTTCTAGCTGGTAGCGTACTTCTTCCTTGAGTTGAGTGAAATTGGTTGGGTGAAAATGAGTGAGGAACTAATCTGAACACCAACTGTCACAAAGAAAATAAGCACATATCCTTACTGTAACTTGTATCATTTGTCCTACTGATGACCACATGCATCAAGGATCCTCTCAACTTCCTATACAGTGGGATCCACCAAATATTAATAAAAAAACAACATCACTTATATTTGTTACCATCAATGTAGACATGTACTCACAGTCCATCATGTTATATCTACTCAGGATATCAACTGTATTCTTCTCTTAAAGGAGGAATACCTCATTATGTCTCAGCCACACCTCCAATACCAATACGTTGTATAATGGTCCAAGATCCTCATCTTGGACTCAAGGATAACTTCCTCTGCACCTGTTAATAATTCTCTCTATATCCTTAGAAGTAAATTGAGTAAATGATCACATCCTTCAGGACTAAAAGGCTATAACCATTTCTAGAGTCTTCCATGACTCCAACTAGATGCCAACTAATTCTCATGATCATCAATAGAATGAATAATTATAGCGAAGAGATCATCATTCATTAGGTCCTCCTTCCAACCATCAATTTACATATGAGTTCCTCTAGACCTTGGGGTCATGTGTACACATATGACTGAATGTACTATATCCACATCTATTTCATATTAGTGTTTCTCACTTTATCACAGAATCCATGCTCCTAGAATATTTCGGCTTTTGAGCACCCTTCTCTCTCTCGAACGTTGAATATCAACGAGATCTATAAACAAGCAAACTATATAGAATATTATTTTTTATTATATTAAGATGTTAATACCAGTGTTAAATAGAAACAAATAAACTATATAGAATATTATTGTTGTTAACATTCTATATAGTCTATAAGTCGGTTTAGGGTTAAGTCAATTAGAACAATATAAGTCATAAGATTACCCACCAAATAATTGGTTTTTGCAACCCATCATTGACATTGACAAAAGTGGTTTTTTTCTGAAAGGGTAGGGGCCTAACAAGTCTTCCCGGGATCTGGGTTGGTGAGCTTCTCATGGAGTCCAAACACCCAGAGTCCCCACATAACCTTTGCACTACACATTGATTAACATTGATAAGGCTGGTATTTATAAACACAAAATATGTCAACTTGTCTATCGATGTGGGACAAATCCAAAAGACAGACTCAATATGCACCATTCATTCCAGCTCTGACAATTGCTGAGTCTCTTGGTTGAATTTTGAAGCATATTTCATTTCATCTATTTCCCTCCTTCCTGCATCAATCACTGTCCATTTCATCGATTTCCCTGCTTCCTGCATCAATCACCATCCATTTCATCAATCACCTTGGAATGTAATCAATATCGATGGTTGAATTGGGGTTTAAACAGATCAATTGGTGAAAAAATATGCCCAGCTTGGTTTCTTTACCATTTGACAATTAGATTTACATTGAATTTCAGAGGAGAGATGGCATGGACAATTTACAAGAATTAGAGGTGGTCAAGTATATGACCATAACACCAATTGTGAAGAGGCATAAGAATTACAGTGGAAATCATTGGAAAATCAATTTGAAACCTACTCTTCTTCTTAATTTAATAAATAGTGATCTATTATAATTGATTGGATATTTTGTGACCAAATTTTGATTTGACATAAACTAGCATGTGCATAGATATTGAAGAAATCATTTATTGAGGGTTATGTCCAGCATTCTTGAGCATAGGAACTATTTGGAAACACTCTGTTTATTCCAAAAAATGATATGGCAAGCATTTCAGATAGGGAGGGTGAGGAAGATTCATGGCCCTCTTGTTGAGGTCTAGAGGGATCAAAACAAAGTATTTCAAGCCAATATATTCAACCCATGTAAACCTTTGGTTCACAAAGGAATTCAAAGATACCGAAGTGTCCAAATACTAAACTATTAAATTGCATTTCTCAACATTCTAACCACGATATTTTATTTTTTAACCCTATTGCAAAAGTTCAATAAATAACACATCTAGACACCCAAACAAGCATAGCTGATGCAAAATTATATTCTCTCATCTTCAACATTGAAGATCAGCCCAAAAAGAGTGAAGACATTTTATGAGCAATTCAATTCCTGAAGTTAAATTAATGTATTATCCCAAGTTTGCAAAATAAATCTAGAAGGTTCTAGTTACGTTATGAGTCATAAGGACAAGAGCTTAGTCATGAAACTAAATTTGCAAGTTGGAATAATTCATGGGAGAAGCTAATAAATAGGATAAGGACTTATCTACTTGGTTCAGTAAAGATAGGGTAAAAGTTCCTAAGTTTAGAAGTAGTTGCATAATTCTAGGAGGTTTGTTTAGTGAGCTAGAGGCATTGACTTCCAGGATTTATATTGTAAGTCTAAGGACAAAGTAAACTTGGCTTATTGAATTTATTGACCAAACGAATGTGAAATCAAGCCATGGACAAAAAAGATTTCTCTGAGTAGAATACGCATGTACAAAAATGATTTGATAAAATAGTGTTTCATTATATTATGGATTGTTTATGTGTATGTTTAGTGGAAAAATTCTATTCTATGTGATATCTCAGGAAATGGCAGAATCTCATTGTTTGTGTAGAGTTGAGATTAATAGAGTTTCATTATCTGTGGGAGGCATGAAACTAATGATAGATTGGCATTTTAATTTTTCATGAGAGCGGTAAATCCTGAGCTAAGGATTTGAGATAATTCAGTGAGGAATAACCCTGTGCATATTAAGTATGTATATGAGACAGACATGATAAATATATGTTGTAAACATAGATAGAATTCAAATTCAGCTAGAGGACTTAAGGAAAAGGGGTTGATGTTTGATAAACACTGGAAGAAAAAGAAGAGGAACTCGTTTCTGACACCTGGTAAATTAAACTCATAACTGATCTAATGATGACCAAATATCAATTCATGACCCATTCTTTATTGTTTCATACCCTTTGTTGAATTGTGGTCAAGTCCTTGTATATTGTGGTAGGACAAAGATAATTTAAATAAGTGATTATTATGCAATGAATGAAAGGATATGGTTGCATTCTTAGAAGCGGTGAGAGAGGTCATAGTTTCCTCTTTCAACTAGATCAATGCAAATTACTTGGAAATTGCTATGCAGGAGCACCGTGTATATGTTGAGTATATTAGATCTATATTTCCATAAAATTTTGGGAAATGGAAATGTTAAGGGAAAAATCAGCATCTTGTGAAATGGAAACAAAATGATGAATCCTGGTAATAGTTTTTTATTATGATTCCTTTGAGCATATTCTTTGTGTCTACAATGTAATAAGATGGTGGCTTTAAGTGCAAATTCAGTAGTATGTATTTAAACATATTTTTTATTTTAAAATTCAAAATGATTTGTAGATTGGTTGTTTTGTACAACATAAAAGGTCCCGCCCTCAATTGAGTTAAGAAATTAGCTTACTATTATTGTTATTTATTTCATATGAATTTGTTTCTAGATGCAATCTTATTCCTTTAAATATTTAATTTTGTTCACTTTGTTATTCTTGCTACAATGTGTAAAATAAATTACATTAATGTTAAATATGATCAAAACTGATAATTAGAACTGCAAATTACATCATGTAGAAAACATTAATGGAGTCCCTTAAGTAACTCTGGGCCATTGACATTAAAAGCCAAAGTATTTAGATAGAATATGTTACTGACTCATATAGCTATTAGAAGATGAAGTTATCAAAACCCCCGATCAATCACTATAAAGCTCCTGAAACCTATTTGACTTATCATCTAGAGTACATATTATATCCATAAAGATATCCTTTGTAATCTTGGTTCATGGTTGGTTTACAACACATGAAGAATATTGATCTCTTCCATTATGGTAAACAAGAAGCTCATTTTATTTTTGCTTACTATGGTTTTTTAACTTTTGGAAAATTAATGATGAAAATTTTCAAGGATTAGAGTGAAGAATGGATATCTTGCATGTGGATCATTTATGCAATCATAGTGACTTATGAGAATCCTATACATTTTGAATTTTTTCCTACATTAACTTATTTGTCAATGTATTTTTAGCGAGAACTTAAAACCTCTTACATATGGATGTGGATACTATATCAAAACACCAAACTGGTGTCTTTAGCAAGATGGATAGTATCCCCTTCCATTTTCTACTACCCAATGGTCTCTTGTTGGACATGGGATTTACCTATTCTCCTTGGTATTGATTGTCTTTGATTGATTGAGCACAACAAAATATAGAAAGGCTATAGGATTACACTCACATTCTAATATCTATAAGTGTTTTTTTTGAACCACTCTACAATATTAGGATCTAGTTGAAACTTTGCCACCCCTTCTCCATGATGAAACTCAGAAGAATTTTTATAGTTTGTGATGTTGTAGAGATTGAAAGAGAATTTGTGTGTGATTCTCTCCCATGTGATCTTGTGGGGATGAATTCCAAGCTTATGAGTCAGTACATTGACTTTATTGATGATAGATTGTTGGTGAGTATGCTCCGAGGTTTTATATTTTGTACTAATCAAAATCATTGCATTCTTATGATTCATATATTGATTTAGTAGTTCCATTGTTGGGTTGGTTAGGGCTTGATTTGTAAAATATTTTTGTGATGCATTCAGGTTTCCTTGGGTTTTGCTAAAGTTTATCATGTGCTACAGAGTCGTCTTTTTCCACGGGAAAAAAAGACAAATGTAGTGGTTAACCATTTTAGGAAACATTTTTCATCTTCAACAGATTTACAAATGACTAGTTTGGTCCATGGTATAGCCACTTATTTCACGAGCAACTTCGTATAGGCCATGTTAAAAAGGTTGAATGGAAGGAACTAACTTACCCCGGATAACCCATAGAAATACAGAATTTGCCAGATACAGGATGAGGACCCAACCTCCAAAGTATAAATATGATTGAATTGCATCACAACTCCTAAGAAATATACAAATATAACTCCAAGTAACTGCAAAAGTAAACAACATCAAGTACTCACTTTATCTTTGTCATGAGCATGCGTGTCCTAAATAAGTATATACATATGTATGAAAAATGAGTTATACAATAATTCTCAGTCATTATCCATGTCTCTATGAAGTACCATTTATATATTAGATTAGGCATATGAGATATAATTTCAAGTTCTGAGAAAACCAATCTAATTTTAATGCTAAGTAGACTCCAAAGGCACAAAATAAAAAATACCCAACATGCCTAAAAGATTTATACCTCTAATATCGGCCAAGGTTTTGAATTTAATGAAAAAGTCGACTGAAATGCATGTGATGTCCACAAAAAGCATCTCCCATGCGTCGACTGCAAAGAATATGCTCGCACTCCCAAGCTACCAAAAAACGAAGGTTGCTTCTTATGTTTTGCGTGGAGGCCCATACAAAAGCACAGGACTTGGTAATTATGACAAGATTCAAGGATATCATGGTTTTGAATGGAAAGATATGGTGGAAAGGTTGGAAGAACTCAGGCATGTGGCCCATTATTTCATTCCATCAGGTTACGTAGAGATTCACCATCTCAAGTGGAAGGCTACCTCGATCTTCGCTTTTCTTCAAACCATCTCTTGGATAGTCCCTGTGGAGTTCCCTCGCAACAATTCCGGGCCAGAGATGGGAACCCTCATATTCCTACTTGCCATAAGGGTGTTGCAATTCTTGTGTGCAATGGTTCCATTTGAGTGTTGCAATATTCAATTTTGGGTTCACTTAGGATAAGGAACTACTGGGTAAGATTCATACTCCACCTTCTATATGTTTTTGTAACCCTTCCTATAACACTCTGTCTATCCACCACCCCCTTGTCTTGGCAGCAAATTTTATTTGCGTAGCTCTATTTTTCAACCTGGACCACACTCTTGTTACATTTAGAAGTTTCAGGGCTTTGTTCCACAACTAAGCTAGTTTTTTTACACACACCTCTGCTCATGGTTTTAGACTCTACCCGACCCATTACCATGCTTCTCTTCATCTCTCGATGATAGAATTCCTGTCTCTAATCATGCATCCCTGAAAGGATCATCGCCATGCATCCATTCGTCTTGTGTCTGGAAGGTTGGAACCTATGAGACCACCCCTTCGATTTCTGAAACAACTTGTGGAAAAGAGAAAACATTACAAACATGAAATCCCTGAGTCAGTCCAAGACAACATTCAATGCACTAAGAGAGAGGCTGAAATAGAAATAATCTTCCTTGGACCAAAGGAAATTAAAAATGAATTCAAGGAACAAGTACCAGATGCTGCCTCCTATAGAGGCAGACTCACTCTTTATCAGAAATCCCTAGACCTATAATGGTCGTAAAAGATGATCCTAGGAAGAACTTTAGTGGAAAAGGACAAACAACATGCGAAAATTCTTCTTCAGTAGGAAAAAATTCATGATGCTCCTGCAAAGGATTCTAGACAATCGGGATGAATTCGCTAAGAGACTAGGCATGAATCTCATGCCTCATGATCAGTCTGTCGATTGAGCATAATTTTCTTTTAGTATCAGTTCTAGTTTATTTCTGTTTTAAAAAATACTTTAGTTAAATGGTGACATTTTCTGTTTTCATGGAAGATACATTTCTAAGACTCATAAATAACTTAGAATCACTCTGGTAATGTCTCGCTTCCTTTTGAGGGAGACTGCCAGTTTGATTTCCAAGCCCATTTTCCTAGAAATGGGAGAGCTTGTTTTTTTTCAATAAATATCTATTTTTGGAAATAGAAGGCAATAGAAGGATAAACTAATTTTTTTTTGCAAGTTACTTCTTACTCTTTGTTATGCTATTTATCTATCAGATACTTTGTTGGACAAAGGACTATTTTTTTTAATAGTGCAACTATCATTTCATGAACAGGTTGGTAAAAAGAACAATATAATGTATATTCGATGCAATAGGGAAACAATAATTTTAATGTTTTCTTTTTTTAACTTATTGAAGACCTCCAGAATCTTTATTTACAAGAGATCTTAGCTAATTGGAAATACAAATCTATGTGTATCTACAGAATGTAATTTTGTTCTCGGTGGATGAAATAAAATTATGCTTTTTTTCCTAGGAAAAAAAGAAAAAACTTAATGAGAATTTGATAGATAGATTGGTTATCCCACATATTCACAACACAACATCTCATTTCACATGCAATGAATATTATATAATATTGATGTATTACAAAATTAGAAAATGTTCCCATGGCATATAATGGAAACTTGTGCCCAAAATTTTAAGTAAATGTAAAGATTAATCCCGAACTACAAAAAATTTAAATTATGTTCTAATGTAACTATAAATATTCAATAAATTAACTATTCTCACTTGATACAACATCACAGAAATCAAGAGTCACACCGTATAACCACTAGTTACATCGTTCAATGTCATCCTTATGCCAAGGAATGAAGCTGAACAAAGCATCTTCTAGATTACATAATGCGCTAATGGGACATGGTAGATCTATATTTCCAAATAGAGGATATAAAATTTCTATTGGACTCACAATATAATAGCATTTTCCAATAGGGACACAATGTACCATTGCGTTTGGGGTAGTCTTATGTATTGTCTCCCTTGCAACTTTAACCCTTGAGTTTAATGCAATGAGAAATCATTTCTTTCCTTCCAACCCCAATTGGGAAGTTGGTGTCAACTCATTAACATTAACTTGACCTTGCAAATAAATGAGACAAACTAAGATGCATGGAAATAAGAATTTAAACATTGATGATCCTAGATTAAATAATTACAATCTTACGTGAATTGGTGTTTTCATTTTGTCAATTTGCAGTTTCAATGGAACCATTGGTGTTTTTTGTACCAAATGTTGATCATATTTTGATGGAATAATCTATACCCAATAGAGAAATATTTCTAATATATTGATAAAATAAAATAAAATTGAACTAAATTACGAAAATTTTCAATACTTACTAGCGATGATGGAGTGAGTATGCATTGAAGTGAATTTCTTTTGCATTAGTCCATTCATAGGGTTGTTATGTCCCATGTATTACTCTATCAAGGAAATAAAATTTAATATATATATATATATATATATATTCAAAATATGAAAATAAACTACTATTTAAAATAATAGTTAAACAACTAACCTCCACCACATGCGTGATTTCAACATGAGCATTTTGTACAGTAGGATACTCTTTATATGAACAATAAGATATTAGAAGTCAGATCATTAGTGTGAAAATATTTATAGTTAGACAAGAGTAAATAATTGGATGCTAACACTTTCTTTGTTGAACACATGTTCTCTCTTCATATTTTCTACTTGTTTCAGTAGTTCATTTATTGTTGTTTTCAAAGATGTGATTTCCTATGTTTTTCTTTTCACTATAGCTTGGCTTATAGCTAGTGCATCCTTGTATGGAATTTTTCCAAAAAAGTTAGTTGGTGTAACTCCTAATCTAAAGACACGACATATTCCTCTTGCATCAACCCCTAGTACCTTAGAAAGGGCATCATCCCTAGCTGCAAAGTCTTGAGATGCAACATCTACTTGTGCTTGTTCATTTTTTTGCTAACATTGACATATAATTAAATCAGATCATAGAAGAAAACATTTCTAACATGTAAAAGGAAATTTTAATCAATTTTTAAATTAAAAGGTTTAGTACATACTATTGTTTCTCCTACAGCTGGTATGACTGGAGTGCCATCCTTCTTTTCATGGCACTTCTTCCGTAAGCAAGCCCTAATAATGCTTGTAGCTATATCAATGGATCTTATAGATTTTTTCTAGTTGCAACAAGTAAAATAGTATAGTTAAGTTTTGACATTACAATGAAACTAAAATATGCTAATATTTCTCATATCGGATAAAATATCATCACAATTGTTTACCATATCATCTTCGACCCATTGATAACCTCGATGTCCAGAGGTGTGCAAGTCCCTCTCGTTTTCTCTATTTTCCTTGTTTTTTCCTTATATCATAGAAATCAATTGAAAATAACATATATAAGTCAACATCACAAGCCAATAGACATTCTGAAAAAAATTGATTATATAATATGTGAAATTTTTTCTTACCAGGAATTCAATGGCGACCCATGATAGGATGGATTCTCTCCACACTGTCTCACATATCTAATTGGAGGAATATTTTTTAGTCTTTACTCTATTGAATCATAAGGGTCACAATATTTTTTGGTCAATCAATATCTATGATTTTTTTCCTTATGGCCAATGGATTTCATACAATATTCTTTAAGGACCGGAGGGATTATGAATTTTTCCTGCAACATACAAAAATTACATTTTTCGATGTCATACATGGTTTGAAAATAAACTTCAAAATCATCCAAAAATATAAATGTTGAAAAATAGACACGTAATCTCTAATACTCACATTAATAATGTTCCACAAGTCCTCCTTTAATTGATCTGAAACATTCCTCCAATCAGAATAAATGATTGGAACCATTTCCCTTGCGAGCACACCTAATGAACATAGATTCACAAAGTTTGGGCCAATTGGTTGGTTCCTTTCATTGATATGAATTTCGATCTTTTCCTCCAAGTTATTGATTTTTGCACATTTAGTTTCTCCTCTACCTTTCTTCTTGACTTTCTCTATCGATGCTTGTGTAGAGGGATATTCACCTTGTATACTAATATCTTGTTGGAATTGTTCTTTGTGAACATCTTCTATAAAAGAAGGGGGTGTAAAGGTGTTATGGATTTCTAAGTCATAAAATTTTATTTACGAAGAACTAGAAAATTATACATTAATGAAATTACCTCTTTCTTGATGTTGCTTCACCTCTTTTTGTGTCGAGGGATCTTGTCGAAGCATTAGCACTCTAGAAAGGTATCTTTCAATCCTCATCCCATGGTATTATAGATCTTATTGTTTTTTGTGATTCTAGGTTTATCATCCACTCGCTCATCTCTCAGTAACTCCCTTCAAATAGATGACTAAAGCAAGTTCTTTAGAAAATACAGGTACTAAATTATTCCTTTCTACAAATCCATTTCTACCATATTCTCAGAGGCTTGAACAAAGAAGTAGATCTAGCTACTAATGGAGCAGTCCCCTTAGGAAAAGGGGTCTTATGTTTGAATGGGGAGACAAGCACCTCTCTACTCCCATAGAACCAATGGCCAAATCCACAACCCTCAAGGCCTAAGGTTCAATTTAAAGTGGCGAACTCCGAGGCTTTGAACTGACGTCGATACACATCACACCATGCAAACAAAACCTTTCAATGAATTTGTTTGTTATGGAAAAGAAAGAATGGGTATTTTGTATCCATGTGTGACCTGCGATGGAGCAGATCATCTTTGTAGGCTGTGATGTCTAGCATACCCCCTCCTGTACTCTGCTATGTGGGAAGGATATGTGCGATATTCCACCGAGACGCCCTCATATGCTTGGTATTCAGGGAAGCAACCATATGTGGATGATTATAAGCCCCATTTGGTGGAATAATCAGGATATTAGGCTTGGCTCTGATATTCAAAAGTTCTTCGTTTACTGGCCTATTTTGCTGAGGATGGCTTCAATTCCAAACTCATCATCCCCCGACCCTTACCCTCTCTTAGAACTTACAATAGAAATAAGGGAGATCCATAGAAGACTCTGCGCTCATACAAGGTTAATCCAGCACCTGGATGAAGAAGGAGGACGCAAATTCGAGGAGGCAGAGGTAGACCTGGTTCAGACAAGACGAGAATTCAATGAAGCACTCTGGAATACAAAGCAAGGCATTCATGACAAGCTCATCGATCTAGAATCCACAATTGAAAGTTTGGAGGAAAAAATCGCAAAGCTCCAGGAGGAAAAGAAACACACTCGGTCTGAAATTCATCTTGTTGAAAATCCTTCTTTTTGTCATCATTGATTTATGGATTATAGTTTTTATAATGTTACCTGCTAGTATTTAGTTTTCTTCTTTTCATATGTCTATTTATTTGACTATTAGTTGGGGCTTTCTAGATCTATTAGTGGCCTCTATCGGTAACTATGTCTTTACTCTCAAGTAGTAGCAGTATTCCCATTTGTTGTGATCGATAATTTTTCTTTTTTCAAAGAACTCTCATATGCAACCTCTTGGGTGGCTCAACCACGGTTTTATTAATATAAAACCTACTTGTTTTTGTTAAAAAAAAACAATTTAAATTAAATAAAAATAATGATATACTTCAATCACAAACAATCACTTACCTCCATGTCTCCACTTGTACAAATATTGCATAACAAAAAAAATAAATTCTATCATCACTCAATTTCTAAGTGAAGGTACATAACTATAGAAATTTGTTTAAATGATTAATCTATCTAACAAGTTTCAAAACTAAAAGGGAAGACTATATGTCAGGAGTATCTGCTAAAAGGAACATATGTCATAACTTGAGAGAGAGAGAGAGATAGGTTTAGAGTGTTTTAGCATTAGGTTAGACACATATAGTATCCAACAATATATCTCAGTCTCGAAGATTGAAGACTCCTCAGCCTTAGAGGCTGCAAGTAGGACAAGGTCTACAGATGCATCCCCAAAGATGAACATGACAACGGTCTTGCACCAGTGGGAAAGTGCAGTACAACTCTAGTGGTCACAAAACAAACACAACCCATCTAAATGAATGTCAAATAGTCCATGAATCATCTAGGAAGAGCCACCACAATCCACGGTCAGCCCTAGGGGAAACCAAATTTTTATAGAATTTTTAAAATTTTGTAGTAGAGGAACCACTATTTTGATTTATGTCAATAAAGAAACCATAAAATGCATATTACACTTACTAATAATATGATAAAATTTTGTACAAAATGTAGCACATAATGCATATTACATTTAAAATTTTGTAGCAAAGGAACCACTATTTTGATTTTTGTCAATAAAGAAACCACAAAACATTTTCAGTGCCTATGCTGAGCATATGATAACTTATTACAGTGTTTGTTGTTTTCAGTTATTATGTTGTTTTCATGAAATCATTGTTAAAATACCTACAATAACGCAAAACACAGAAAACATAACAAGAATGCAGTGAAACTTAAGTTACACCTCACGCAATTCACCACA
Organism: Pseudotsuga menziesii; assembly: GCA_001517045.1. Lineage (NCBI taxonomy): Eukaryota > Viridiplantae > Streptophyta > Pinopsida > Pinales > Pinaceae > Pseudotsuga > Pseudotsuga menziesii. Next base: position 213,970 of record LPNX010696325.1, on the reverse strand, counting down.
ATATATCCCAACAGCTTACCTTCAGCTTTCATGGTGTTGAATACCAGAATAAAAGAAAGTAAATGATGGCCTGTGCAAAAAGAAAATGTCACCCTTTCCCAGTAAAAATATTCACGAGAGATAAAATGTGAAAAGTTAACCATGGACCGTGTGGGCCATGACATTGTCTATAGAGGATACAACCTTGTTTGTGAGAACAATTTGTGGAGATTTGTGATGTTTAATTTTTTTTGGGTGCATATCCTTACAGTTCCACATATATAGAGATTCCCATGTTTCATCTCAAACAATATCAAGATTTGTTGCAATAAAAAAGGGAGCTGCAATCTACACCTACAAGAATATACTACAGCATTGTTGGGTACTCTCATTGTAGCCTTCCTTCTTGTTATGACTGTGCATAACATTTCTGGGTAGTGAAGGAGGGCTAATAAGGGATTATGCAAGATTATTTGTCACTCATGGTGTTGAGAAGAAGACGATTTGGGTTGTTTTGAGGAGCTCGCAGGGCAAGGCAAATACCAAAGAAAAATCGAGACACCAAAGAAATGCAACTCACTTCCATAAATTCTTGTGCACACCCAAGAAGCTACAAGTTAGAGTTAAAGTAATTTCATATTTTCTTGTCCACCTTAGAAATGCTATTACATTCATTGTAAACTCAAATTTATATCAATATGATACTTAGGGTTTATTTTCCCTGTTATTTAAGCAAAGCATTCTCTATTGCATTTACTGTTCACTGTTAGCGCTACGAAAATCAAGATCTAAAAATTATAGTCAATATACAAGACAAACATTAAACAAATGATGGTGTTGATTTGTGTAAATACCTCAAAACCCTTGAGATCCGAAACAAACAGGCCAAATTATCAGTGTTAAACATCTTTTCGCACTATCTAACTTTCTTCTGCAGTGGAATTCTAGGTTTCCGCATGTTCCCTTCTGCATTCTATCTTTCAAGAATGTCGGAATGTAGGAATCGGAAGTCGTATTTCCTCCTTTCTGCACTCTATATTTCCATAATGTAGGAATTGGAAGTCGTATTTTCTCCTTTCCACACTCTATCTCTCAAGAATGTGGGAATCATAATTCAGCTTTTTGACTTTCGACACTTTCAAAACAAGAGTTTCTGCACAATGCTTCTTCCTCGTTGTCGATCTAGTGCAGCCTTGATGTCAATTATTGATCTAAAAATGTTGCAAACATCTTAAGTGTCCATACAACTTACTTTTTCATGCAACGAAATGGCTTTCTGATTGTTTGATAAGTGTCCCCACCAAATCAATGGTTGATTGCAAAAAAAATTAATTTCATTCCATAGAATATCTTGGACATGAAAATTGTTTAAAGGCTTGCAACTTCTCTTGGAGATATCATTATAAATCCTCAACCTTCCCCATTATCAATCCCCACTCTACGATCTTGTTTTATTTGAGTGATTGGTTAAGTTTTAACCCTCTACAAAGCTTCAGTTCATTGATCACTAACAGGATCAATTCATCTTTGTAATTCAGAAACTATGGCAATCCAAATCTATAGAGTTTATACATAGGTTTATATGGAGTGGATGAGGGATGAATTCGTACTTCTATAGAACTATATGAAGAAATGAAATCCAACAAAACCAGATAGAAAGCCTAATCCTCTGTTCTTTATTCAATTCACCAAAAATTCAAATACACATAGAGAATTCTACTTGTTCACTCCTCACTCACTCTTCTGTGCACACACCTCTCATTCCTCCATTCATGCTATGTGGAATTTCTCTCCCTCTCAAGATATATTATCTATTAAAATATTCTTTGAGCTAACCTCAAACCTCTATGAGCTATCCTAATATCTGTGAGCTAACCTAAGCTTTCGCAAGCCAACAATCTCTGTAAGCTACTTAAGCTGGTAAGAAAATAACTCAAACTTATTTAAATACAAGAGGATTCTATTTCCAGATCCTATAACAAAGGATTACAGTCCTTATTGATCTCTTCTAACCACATGGCTCACAAATAACTCAATCCTAACTATTACATGCGGAAAAGGATCTATATTCCTTATCCATTTTATTCATCATTTACAAAATAAATCAAATTAAAAATTAGGTCTCTTAAGAGTTCCCTTGACCTTGTGAAGTCATGAATTACTTCTCCCTCTTGACCCTATGCTCATGCATCAACATATTGACATTACATTGAATACAAAAACCAACTAAGACTATTTGGCACAACTCATTGGTATTTTTTACAAGTGTTTTTAGGAAATCCCATAGCCAAATTAAATAATCAAATAAGCCAAAAAATCAGCAGGATTTGATGGGGATCATTACAATTTAATATCCAAAGCATATCCCCCTTGTATAAAAATCAAACCCTCTCACTTCCTTTAGATAAATATTGTTCATTGGTAACTGTCTCATCATATTGAGTGGAGATGAGAAATGTGAGAATGCGCATAGGAACCATGCACCACTGTCATTTTTGTACTCAATGGTTACTTGTGTTTTTCCATCAGGCCTCAACCAGGAATAAGTTCCATTCTTTCTGACCTCTGTGATATCTTCTCCCAGCTTGGTAGCCAGCACATGGGTGAGAAGCATCAACTCAGGGGTTTCATTAGTTGCATAACCAGTCCAATAAAGTGTAGAGACCCACACACTAGACCTCACATAGAATGCCACCCATACTAACATATCATGACCTAGTCAAGCAGTACACAATTAGTCTTCCAACACATTTACACAACCTCATGACACCCTTAGTAACCCACAGTAGTTCATGGTACCTTGATACACATGTTTGGGACCCTTAACACTCCTCAAGGCACTTTCAGCCAGTCACGATAGTCCTAGCAGTCTTAAGACATGTCACAACCGCCCTTAACTGGCTCAAGATAGGTCATGGTTTTCTCTAGCCTACTTACAATAGTAACAACACTACCCTAGGTGCCTCATGTCCCAACCTAAGGGCTTCCAAATAGTCACGGCCCAGCCCCAAGGTCTTCCAAAGAGTTATGACCCAGTCCTAGGGCTTGCAACAGTCACCACCAAGTCCAAGGATATCAACAGATGTCATGAATCATATCCTACAAGCCTACAAAGGTCACAACTTAGTCCAACGGATCCACATAGGTCATGGTTCAATCCAATAAGCCCTAGTAGGTTGAGAGGAGGCCATGACTTGCTCATAAGTAGTAGTTGCAATAAATGCTAGGTAGCATCCCAATAAAGAACATACTTTAGTAGAAATAAGAAATTTAAACGTCAATCCAAGGAGCAACAACAAGCCCTAGACGTCAAGCCAAGGAGAAACAAAAATCCTTGGGACAATCAATGAATTGAATCTCCAATTTTATATTGTCAATACACACACAATGAAAGCTTAGGACTTGAATTTTTAATCTTGACAAGTCTTCTAGAAGGGTCATCCTCTTGCCATACCTTTTAGGAGATTTACCAAAACAAACATAAAATAATATTATGTTGACTTAGGATAGGAAATATGTTATCACCCAATAATTTTCATATGGTTGTGGTAGGAGAATCATTGGGGTAACTGTTTCAAACCAAGATTTAGACGGTAATATAGACTTTACAGTCAGAGAGGGATCTCTTTTTGTCACAGAAACATTCACATATACATTTGGATTTAATTAAGCTTTCAGAAGGATAGATTTCTAATAGGGAACATATTTTTTTGTAAATTTAAATATTGTAAGATAGACGGATATCGAATACCATTGGGAAATGTAGTCACAGTATAAATCATTAAAGGATATTACACCAAATAACGAGCACTAATTTTCCTTTTGTAATCTGAGGAAAAGTGAGTGTAATATTCAATCAAATATCTTCAAGGGGTTATAGGAGAAAGGAGAAAAAAACCAGTGCAGCAAGAGGCACCTATCAATGGATGAATCTCTTGAAAACACCTTTAGTAGAAACAACAATAAGGGTAATGACAAAAATGGAGCATCTAACAAGGACGAATTCCACAACAATCATTACAGACACATTACGAATTTTATATCTGATGAAAGGAGCGCTTAATAAAATGAATTCCTTGCATACAACTAGAAAGAATTAGCAGAATTTACACATATGAAAATGACGCAAACATGAAACACAAACTAAATATGAACACTGTAATGAATCTCAGAAACTCAGAGCAACACTTTTCATTGTCACTTCCAAGAAATTTTACATATCTATAATCCAAGCACAAAGGATTCAAAAATGAAATTTGAACCCTTCCTCCTCTGTAGAGGTTACATTTATAGTGCATTTTACCCCCGATATGTATCTCGAAATAGGGAATCAAAATTAGTTACATTGCGGGAATCAAACCCAAAAGTATGTCCTAAATCCTAACAAACTCTGAAATGGAAGATGTGTTGTTTCAAAAAAACATTTCAGTAAGGCACGTTGTGCTTCGCATGAACAATAAAAAAGGGAAATCTTGACATTTGGTCCTTTCTGGCTCGCTTGAAGAAAACGACAACTTTGAGCATATTTTTAACAGACTACAACTGAGTCAGCTATTGGCAGTCCTTCTAGGATGATGATTACTCAGTCTATGTATATCTTTCTATTGTTGATATGTAGGCATGGCAATCTCAAATAGATCCTTTAGTAGAACATCCAGGTCAATCAGGGGGCTATGGCCAATAGCAGGGAGATCTGATTTGACAGTCCTAAATTGAGCCAGTAGCTCAAATTCTTCATTGAGTTTATCGATTATTACCTCTCCCTTTAACCCACCATTCATACCCTAAAACTTTGCATGGTTTAATCTTTCCTAGTTCAACAATTTGACATATTTTCTTTGAGGGATCATCTCTCCCTCTAGACCCCAAAACTCAGAAACCCTTTCTGAAATAGGGGTTGGAACAATTTGTTGAAATTTTCTACCCATTGCTATATAATTTCAATCCTAGTAAGTGCATTATGCAACATGTTGTTCATTGTGGCAATTCTCCTTTCCGTGACCATAACTAATATCATGTCAGTAAGCCCTAGGGAAATTAGTTCTTCCCCAAAGGCCAAGTTCAGAACAACAATCCCCTTCTGGGCCTCCTCCCTAGGCCTTTGTGCTAGACTTTTCTGCAGGGACTTACATATTTTACTTGCTACCATAACAACCTATTTATGCTCATCAACCATGACAAAATTCTTTCCTAATGAGGGCATCTCCTTTATCACTACATCCCAGAGAAATTTTTAGTCCCTTGTAGGGGAATTCAGTCTATGACCCTTTCCTCAAATTAGTCTACCTTCTATTTGACTTTCCTGATATCTTCAACAAAGTCTTCACTTTCCTTAGAAATGATCATGTCGTTGAGCTCTTGATTGAACTCCTTGAATTGATTGATTTCCAGATCCTTCAGGGACATGTCAGGCATATCTTTAGTCTCCATAGTAGTGAGTCATCCATCCTCAGAGGTGCTATAGTAATTTAATTCATCAATTCTCTTTTGGATATTTTGCTTCTCTTCTTCCCATGTGCGCTTGTTAGCCTTCAACATAGCAAGGTGGCCTTTTAGATCAATAAATTCATCGTACAATGTCTCAATATCCGCTTGTAACTACATGATATGAGGAGGTAGATGTATGTCCTTCATAGGTGTCTTCTTTTCTTTTTGTAAGCTTGTATCTTAGCCAACGACTTAGCTAGTAAAATAGGATGCTCTATTTCCACTGGATTCTCAGATGCAAGGGTCTAATGTAAATCGTTCTGTGCTATTAATTATGCTACTTGGTCAGTTAGGAGTTTCACCTACATGTTCCAGGCCTTGTTTATTTCCTTTTCCTGCTTCAATTGGGTCTCTCGTTTAACCACCCTTTGTTGGGATCTGAGATGGGATAACGCCTCCTTAGTTAGGTCAACATAGATGAGATCAATAAATCCCTTATGGAACACAACCTTATATCAGATTGAGAATCGATACATCTTGAACTCAACCTCTGAAACTCCTTCCTCATTAGCGATGGATAGGTTCAGGGAGTTTGTTGTAAGATTCCTAGAAGTAGTGAAAGAGACTTTTCTTCCTGATAGATTCCTTAGCTCCTTGGACTTCTTCTGAGTCTCAACCTTGGATTTCTATTTGAGCTACCCATAAGTGGTCAACATTTTCTTTTCAGTCTTAAATTACCCTTCAACATCAAAGGAAAAAGAATACTTCTAATAATTGATTAGAGGTTCCTCAACCCCTTTCTTCATTGATTGTGTGGTTCCTGGGGACTTTCTCTATGAGTGTGTAGTGGTTGGATTTAAAACCGCTAGCGGTTGCATGATCACCATTTGATTTGAAACCTTTCCCCCAATAAGGTTTACTGAAACAAGAATTTCCTCTATCACTATCTTTAGGGAATCATATTCAAAATTAAACTCCTCCTCCATATTGATTACGTGCTCCTCTACATTTATCCTAGGATTCTTGCTAGGGGTGTGTTCATCACGTTCCAAATCCTCCACCTCTGACCAAGACCTTATGCTTCTACCATCACTGTTTAGGGTCAAGGGAGTAGTTGGGACCGTACCTTGCACTTCTTTAGGATCCTGAATTTTCTCTGTAGAAGTCCAATCAAAATCATAGGAAAGAGAATTTTCCTCCTGGGACAAGTCGGGGATCATGGAGTGAATAAAGACTGACCTTTGCACTTTGACATTCCTCTAGTAAATGATCCTCTTAGGATTATAATTTTTTGCATGAGTCACCTACAACTTCATGGTCTACAAAAGGTTCTCTACCATTGGTAATGGTGCTATCTTGTTCACAACGAAGGACCCAAAATTAATGGGGTATTTGATCCAAGAGTCCTTCCTGTGAGAAGTAAAATGCTCCTCATCACCAGAAATCCTTTGTCTAATTAATTCTAGTGTGAATACTTAGGGAGTTAGGTAAAATGGTAGCATGAAAGGGGAAACTGAAAAACCATGTACTTGGATAACATAACACTTCTCCATCAGGAACCAATCTCCAATACCCTCTTGTCGCAGACAACCTTCATGTCTTCTGATATCCTCTTCTCTTAAGGGTTGAATAGTCTAGAGATGCTGAGGACAATTCTGGCAATGAGTGGGGTGTAAGACCAGTCTTGGATCTTTTGGAGAGACCAGGGCCAGTATTTGAACACCTCTGGATCGATGCCCTCAAGGTTTTGCTGGTTAGAACTAACTATGATGGAAAATAGATACACCTAGTATCTAAAGTGCTTATCCAAGTGAAACTTCTCAAGCTGAGAATTGATTTCTATGGAAATAACTCGTCAAACTTTATTCCTGCTTTAGATTGACTCAGGTAAAGGGGAATGCCTAGAATTACTTCAGATACCATGATATCGCTATCAAGACCTAGGATTTGACTCAAGCGGGAGATGGATGATACGACATGATTTGTGAACAATTCATAGGAGAGTGGGGTGATAAGGGTATCTCAGGGAACTAGGATCTTCAAAATGGTCTAGAACAATTTATTCTTGGATTCTTGGTTGGCTTTCCCGAGCACTAGCAGAACCTCTGATTTGGTGAAGGGGATCAGGTCCTACCATTGGGCTTCAGAGAGAACCAGGGAATCCTTGATAGATTCTAGTGTAATTCTGCAAACGACATGGGAGTGGGTATCATCTAAGATGGCCTTCATGGGAAATGGGGCAATTGTTCTAATGTGAACCCTATTAAGGATGAATTTAAATTTACCAATAGTTCTGAATGGTCTCCAGAAGGTGACATCAAAGTGTTTTGGGAATCACTAACTTTGGACAACCACAAACGAGGATAATAAGTGTTGTAAAGTCGATCGAAGATGATCTCCTCGGACGGGTCAAGGATTCTTACAGATAAGGCCATGGAAAAAATGTCAATTGGATGAATTACAAAACACAAAAAGGGTTGATAAACGGTGAACGAGTACCTGGTGATGTTTCTGGAGGTTGCAGTTGTATCCAGCTGACTCATGCTTAGTGGACATCAAATTTGCAGGGTGTTGGGAATATTAACAAACTGCTAATGTGAAGCTGATTAGCCTTATAAACCATCGCAGTCCATAAACGTGACCTTTGTGCCTCCAATATTCGAGTGCAATATCCAATGGGGAGGGGCCCACCATATTTCGCAAATTTGTTTTTTATCTTAAGAGTTATATCAATGGGTTAAAAACTTAAATATCTTGGCTTCAATATAAAACAAATATATTATGTGATTGATGTTAGATTTTGGTTATTATAAGGTGGAATCTTGTGTGGTGTAATATATGGTTGTCATGTCCTGGTAAAGGTTGTTTTGGAAATCATATGGGTGTACTACATAAATATTCCAAACCATCTATTGGAAGGAAATCGAGAGGCCAACTCTTGAGGAGCCAATTCGAGAAATTGGGTTGGTTTTATTTTGAAATGGCCAAAAAAAGGCATTGGACAGATTTGAAAATGAGGTATACTTTTTATATTTGATTCTTGAATATGATATTTTAAAACATATGTCTTCATTGTAATTTGTAGTGGTTTTTTCTTACATGATGTGCAAATTGGTTTTATGGAGGATGTCAAAGGAATATAAAGTTGGGGTTGAAGAATTCATAGAGTTTACAAAAAGGAATTCAGAGGATAATAAAACCACAAGATGCCCTTCTAAAAAATGTTGCAATGTTCCAGTATTGACGTTTTAGGAAGTACAAGACCACTTGATGATTCATGGTATAATCAGTTCATATAAAACTTGGTTTTTCCTTGGAGAGAGAGTTCCTACTTGGAACTATATATTTGACAAGAGCAAAAAATTCCACACAACAAATATGCATGATTTTCCTTGAGAAATTACACATGTTGATGAACACATAGTCAGACATAAATATGATAATCTTAAAGATGAGATATTTGCAACATTACTTACAAATGATACTGAAGCTTCTGAGAATGATGATCATAATGAGGAAACCATAGTTGATGATCATATGGTTGAAATGGTGAATGATTCTTATCAATATTATAATGAAAATCCAGATGTGAATTGTGAAAATGGCCAAGTAGAATCAATGGAAGAAAAAAATTGTATCAATCCATATCTAAAGTTAATTGAAGATTCCAAGGCACCATTATACCCAGGTTGCACTATTTTCACTTAGATATTGACCACTGTGAAATTGTACAACCTTAAAGTGAGAAATGGATGGTCTAATGCAAGTTTCACCTTGTTGTTGAAGTTGCAAAGAGAAATGCTTCCAATAGGAAATACACTCCCAGAATCTACATATACTGTAAAAAGTTTGATTAAATCATTGGGTTTGGACTATGAAATGATACATTCATGCCATAATGATTGCATTTTATATTGTGGAAAATATGAAAAAAATGCCCAACATGTGCCGAATCAGATGGAAGGTTGATGCCCGTTCTAAAAAGGTGCATATAGGTATCCTGACCAAAGTGCTGAGGTAGTTCCCTGTAGTGTCGAGATTGAAGAGAATGTACATGTATGATTTTGAACTCTTATAATTCCATTATATCATACACCTTCATGTACTACAAACCCACTAAAAAAGCATCTTCTTTAATATACTAAGTATTGTAATGTATATATGATTCTTTATGCTTTTGTTACAACTCTACATATATTTCATAGAAAAAGAGGTGGAATCATGAGAATGCATGTAAGGATGGAATAATGTGCCAGCCAGTTGATATCTCGGCATGGAAAACTATAGATTCAAAATGGCCTGATTTTTCCAACGATCCTCGCAATATACGACTTGTAATGGAAGTGGATGGATTTAATCCTTTTGGAAGCTTGAGTAGTAGTCACAATATATGGCCAGTAGTACTAGTCACATATAACCTTCTTCCATGGTTATGCATGAAAAGGAGATATTTTTTGTTGTCATTGTTAATACCTGGTCCCAAGCAACCAGGAAATGACATAGATGTTTATTTGGAACCATTAGTAAATAAACTAAAACTAATATGGGATGAAGGGACAAGGAAATACAATGCTCATTCAAGGTCATTTTCTAATATGAAGGCTATATTGATGTGGGTAATCCATGACTTTTTTTCTTATGGAAATATGTTTGGTTGCATGACTAAAGGGTTTTGTGCATGCCCTATATGTGGAAGGAACACGAATTCAATGTATATCAAATGTAGTAGGAAGTGTGTGTACATGGGACATAGGAGATATCTTCCAATAAATCATAAGTATCGTTCACAAAAAGGAGCATTTAATGGGAATTATGAGCATCTCATTGCACCTACAATTGTAGAAGTGTCAGATTGTTTTATAGAAACAGAAGGAAGGGAAGAGAAATGGCGAAATACTAAAAGTACAAAAAGAAAGAGAAATTTAAAAAAGGTGAAAATTTGAAGACTAACGTGTGGAAGAAAAGGTCAATTCTATTCAATTTACCATATTGGGAGGTATGTGCACACATTAACTTAAGGCCTAAAATGTACGATGCATGAAGGATTTCATTGTGTTTAATTTCAATATGTTGTTTAGTTTTTCTTTGATGTTATAATTCATTGATTTTTTATAGGGTTGGATGCAGAAACTCCTAATGCGTCACATTTTAGATTTAATGCACATAGAAAAAAATGTATGAGAAAATATTTTTGGAACCCTTTTTGGGAGTATCACCTATAGGTTTCCTTTTAGGCATTGAGAGTATCACCTATAGGTCTCCTGAAGCTTCCTTAACCATTATTAAAGAATTTTATGTAATGTAGTTAGCAATCCCATTGACTACTTTTTAGTTGTTTGTGGCCATTGGTGGTAAATGAATTTTATTTTAAGACATTAATATAAAACTATATATGAATTGTATCCATATTTTTTGTTGAACGGTGAAAAATTGAAGCACTTGTAGAATATTTCAATATGTTTCTACTTTATGTGCAATGCTCATATTAATTACACACACAAATGATGAAATTAGATGCCATGCATAGGCTTAGGTTAACATACATTAGTTTCATGTTGGAAATAATATTTCATTCATGGATTGGTGATGTTTGTGAAACATTTTCCTATATGAAGGCCCAAGTTGTAGTAGCTTTGATTCTGAGAAAACTGGAATTACATTTTTTTGTTGCAGGGAGCACTTGCTAATTTATCTAGAAGAAGCATCCTATGTTGTTAGGGTCTACCCAACATTGTTTGACTTGGAGTAATTGAATTGTCAAGAGATCTCACAGTATTCAGTTTTGAACTGCTCCAAAGTCTAAGATTCCTTGAAAACATCTCAAAAAAACTTGTTGTAAGTCTTCTTCATCCAATTTCATCCCAAGAAATACGATCTTATTTGTTCTTTTCTCATTCAAATCACTATTCTTTGTCAGGGGAGCTATGTCTACATGCGTTGCAGAGGTTGTAACTTCTTTAGTGGAGCCATTGGCTCCTGGTGTGACTGGACATTATGATGCATACAAGATTTCTATAGATAAAATTTCTTATACTAAATGTTTTGATAATGACAATAAGTCAGTTAAGAGAAACGAGGAATGTGTCAAAGTAGACACATTGATCCAAAAAGAAGCAACATAAACAGGAGGTATTAAGAAACCTGTGGTGTCTTCATATGCATATAAGTCCTTTATAAGGTTTTCTTCAGAACCTGCTAAATGGGTAGAGTAGAAGCAGATGGATCCATGGTTTGAAGATTCAATTTTGATGTCAGGCTCGCTTAGTAATAGTCTTTGGATGGGTTTCTACTCAATTTAGTTAGGTTCTAATTAGTAGAACCTCTTAAAACTTAACCAACCCTCCCAAATGTCCCACAAGCGCTTAAACAAAGGCATAATTCAAACCATTGGTGAACTGGATTACACAAAGATTTTGTGTCGAGCTTCTGTAATTAACCTGTTTGCTAGTTCATCGGTGAACATGACTAACAACCATCATATCTAGATCAACGATGGACTTAAATTTTTACAGGGAAGATTCTATAAAGTATCACGCCTGTCAGGAATTTCTTCTACCACTCTAGTTCACCCAGGGAAATAGTTCTCTGCCGTTGATATGCAACAATATCATTCTTAACCATTGATCTTCTTCATCCTTGTAACGTTTAGTTTCCAACTTCACAACCAATTCGCCTTTAACTTTCTCACTAATTAGTGAGTGAAATTCCTATTTAGTTGTTGATCAACTCACCTCTTGATCAACTTCATGAACTTGTAACCTCATTAACCAATCTCTTTTACTCCATGGATCTACCTTGCAATGAACAACTAAAAGTGACTTACTATGTGTAAATCATTCCTTCGTCCTCTGCACCCAAAATCAATGAATTCTACCTGTAATACTTTTCAATACTCAATAAATTTCTTCATTCAACTAACCATATAGTCAACGTGGTTAGAAGATATGATTTGAATGGGAAATTGCTTCCAAACTCAATCAATAAACTCAATTAAACCAAAAAATACATGGATATGATCTTATTTCACAATGGTCCTTATTCTTAACCTA
>LPNX010696325.1:171503-201298 GCA_001517045.1 Pseudotsuga menziesii | reverse complement strand
GTTATCCATCTAAATGACTCAACTGGATTAAATACAACTCTTACTATGTTTTCCAGATCCTTCAAAGAAGGAACAAAGTCTTTATTCGAATCTACTATCCTCTGTGACTTACTAACATATCACTAACTAAATACTATAATCACTCAACTGACTATTAAATCTGTTCTAGTTGTTACATGTGGAAAGGATCGAGTATGCTTATCCATTTTATTCAGCTTTAAATTTCATCTAAGCATATGGATAAATGGCAGATTGGATATAAGGATGAGAGGAGTGCACATGCTAAAATTTCTATTGAATAATTGTCTAATCCAAAAATGGGAGAACAAAATCTACAGAGTGTGACTACACTAGTTCTACCTTCTCCAAAGAAGCAAGATGCTTCAAATTTAGATTCAAGGCAAGTCAATTCAATCGAAATACCTCCTATCAAGGCTTATGTTGCACAAAAGGGTGAGGCTGAGCAATACGAATACAAGTCAAAGGGAATCAGGGTGAAGAAAACTTATGTGACCTCAACAAACAAAAATAAAAGAGGCCTTAAGAAAGATCATGGGAATTCTATCTTAGATAAGTTAAAAAAGGGAAATCGACAAAGCAGTTGTCTATTTGCAAGCATGAGCAAGTTTCCCCTATAAAATCTGGCACTGAACCTTCATAAGAAAAGGTGATAGGTTCATAAAAATTTAAGGTGAAGATAAACGATATTTCAGTAATGAAATTAGATGGTGTGTCACTATCTACAAAGTTGCATTTAGAAAAAGAAAACATGATTAGACAAGTGTAAGTCTTATATTAATTCAGTTGCATTTGAAATTACAGTTTTTTTCCTTTTGTTGGTATATTTAGATGCCAACTTATTAATGTTCATATTGTCCTTCCTTTGTTGTTCTTATCATTTTTGGCTTATGTTACAGGTATGATGTTGCAAAAGAAGTAAAATTCAGAACTATGTCAAATGATTATGACATTGCTACACCATATACATCTATGAAGCATCTTATAGCAGCTGCACAAGCTAAGAAAGAACAAGCACGTTCTGCAGTTTTTCCACATTCTATTTCAATTGAAGAAACTGAGAATTCTATTCCGTTTATTTCCAGTCCTTCACCAATCCGAGGGATTAGTTTAGATCACAGTTTACCACTCCAACTTCACTTAGATGGTGAGGTAACTGAGGATACAAAGGATGCCATTGCCCATATAGAATCAATAAGTCCCAGAGTTAATGTGAAACAGTGGGGTCTACCAAATATGATGGATCTGGAATCAAGTGGAGAAGGTAAAATAAGATCAGAGTGAAAATTAGTTGGAGGGACACTTAGTGGAGATACAGAAGCGGCAATTTCCAGGAAAACGTTTGAAGGAATGCAAGAGACACTGTCAAGGACGAAGGAAAGTATTGGTACAACATCACATCACGCTATTGATTGTGCAAAATATATCCTTATTGGTGAGGTAAGCTTGATATCTGTTATTTTCCAGTATGGTAAACAAGCAGCTCAATTTATTTTTGCTTACTGTGTTTTTTTTTAATTTTGGAAAATTATTGATGAAAATTGTCAAGAATTAGAGTGAAGAAGGAATATCTTGCATGTGGATCATTTCTACATTCAAAGTGACTTATTAGAATCCTATACATTGGGTATTTTTCCCTACATTAAGATTTGGTAAGCATTAACATTTTGTTGAAATCATGGTTGTGTAAAAGTTAATTTATTAACCACCTTACAAATTCGGGTGATATCATATGATATTTGTATAAGATGTACTTTATAATTGTATAAATGGTAACCGAAAGGATATTTCTACTATTTATTTGTGCTACATCTTTTATAATGAGAAACATATTAACTTTGATTTTGACTTTGGGTGCAGAGAAAAATTAGTGGATTATGCTCTTGCCTCTAGAAAAAACTATGAGGGAGAAGGGTTTAAATACATCAAGGAGTCCTTTGAAAATGGCACACTTCACCTCATTGTCCTTTTGAGTGATGGCGGTGTTCATTTGCGATTAGATCAGTTGCAAGTATTCTATATGTATAAGTGCATTATTATGAGTTGTTTATCTTAGAAAATATTATAGATTTATCCGTGCTATGCAATTTTTAATCTGTGTATTTCTCCATCCTGTAGTTGAATGTTATTTATATCACCGTAATGGATTGAGTTGTGTCTAAATATGTTATATTTGTAGAACCCATTGATCTACTCACATAAATTTTAAGAGAAGGATACTCTTACATGGATGCATCAAGCAACCATTAGAAACTATGCTCATTCTTATCCATGAATACTTCAAATTCTAGTTAGATGTTCACTTCATGAGTATGTGTGTGAACTTGAATGCCATCTTTTTTTTGCAAAATTTTTATGCATTACTGTTATCTTTATTGAATCAATGATCCATATGAAACATTTCAAGCTCATCCAACTTATAAGGTCATAGCCATTTAGAATATTTTCTTAGGTCTCTCGAGTCATAAACAATGTTGGGATTATTAGTCTTTTCTTAGAATTACAAATGATGCAATCTTGGTGTTAATATTTCCCCTTTTCCCAATTCTTAAAGGGTTCTTTCTCAATGGTAGAGCATCTGCTTTACAAGCAGGAGGTTGAAGGTTCGATTCCTCCGTGCCCTAATGATATTGCAATATTGATGTTTTAAATAAAATATATTTTATTATGATTTATTATTGCTACGAGGGGGTTCTAAACTAAATTCATATGTCACTACGAGAGGGTTTCATAACCGCCCCCAAAGGGTTGTAAAGCATTTTAGGGAGGGTTTATAACCACTCCCAAGGGTTTGTAAAGAGTTTTAAGTGGGGTTTTGAACCTTCTCCATAGGTACATATGAGGCGGGTTTTGAACCTCCTCCGTAGGTACCTATGAGGTGGGTTTAATAACTCCCCCAAATTTTTGTAATAAATACTTTTAAGGGCGATTATGAACCGTCCCCATAGGTACAAATGAGGGGGGTTTATAACCGCCCTTAAAAGTGACTTTTGGGGGGGGGTTAGAACCTCCAAAAAGTCAAAAGTCCAAAAGTGATTTTTGGAGGGGCGTTTAGAACTGCCCCGAAGAGTGACTTTTGGGGTTGGGGGGTTAGAACCACCCCCCATAGTCACTTTTAGGAGCGGTTTTAATCTCTTCTAGAACCACCCTTAAAAGTCAAAAATTTTCACGTTAGTGATATTAGGGGTGTTTCTGTAAAGACTGCTTCCAAATCCAAAACTTCCCACAAAAGTGACTTTTGGAGGCGAAAGAAAACTACCCCCAAAAGTCAAAATTTGACTTTTAGGAGGGGTTTCGAACCAACTCCAAAACTCCAAAAGTGACTTCTGGGGTATTTTTAGAACCGCCCCCAAAAAGTCACTTTTTTTTGGGGGGGGGGGGGTTTAGAACCGCTCCCAAAAGTCACTTTTAGGGGTTTTTTCGACTAATGATTACTTTCCTTGAGATAGTATAATACAACTTGTATGCTTTTGTGTCTTCAAAATAACCAACAAAATAAGATTGATGCCCCTTCTTGTCAAATTTATTTCTAAGCTCATTTGGAACATGAGCATATGTGACACAACCAAAAAATTATAAATGAGAAATATTGTGATTCATGCATGTCCATGATTCTTGAGGAACTTTGTTCTTCACACTCTTTCTTAAACATCGGTTCATAATATATACAACAGTTTCCATTGCATCAGCCCAATATTCATTTGGAAAATACTTGGCTGCCATCATGTTGCGCTCCATCTCCATAATGGTTCTGTTCTTTCTTTTGGTGACACCATTTTGCTGAGGTGTATACAATGCAGTGAATTTGTTATGTATGCCATGGGTCTCACAAAAATCTAGGAATTTATTCAAGACATATTCACCATCTCTATCCATCCTTAATATTTTTATGCATTATCCACTCTAGTTCTCCATGTGTGCCTTCAACTACTGAAAATAAGTAAATGCATCATATTTATGTTTCATAAAATATACCCATGTTTTTCTAAAGTAGTCATTAATAAAAGTAAGAAAATAATTGGATCCAACCATGGATGATGTTTGCATTGGGCCACAAATATCATATTGCACAATCTCAAATGCTGTGCAAGCTCTATATGATTTTATGACTGGAAAGGTCTCTCTATGTTGCTTCCCAAAAATGCATCCTTCACAAAATCTCTCTAGTTTGTCAATCAATAGAAATCCTTTTACCATAAGGCTTTGTGTATAATAGCTTCAACCCACCAAAATTCAAATGTCCAAATCTGAAATTCCACATCCATGGCTCATCCTAAACTTATGTTTGAAATGCATCTTGAAAACTAGTGTTGTCATTTTATTTCTTTTCGAAGATATTGTCTATATTTTTACTTTTTTCCTTGAACGCAACTCCCTTATTTGTCTTTCCTTTCATATATGGAATTATCCTGAATGGAAACAAGCGATTTCTTGTCATTTACACATTTGCTATCAGCTGGTTGCTTGGACGCTTGCCTTTAATCACATAGTGATTATCTTCTATGTAGACTATGTAACCTTTTTGTATCAGTTGTCCAATACTCAAAAAATTGTGTCTCAAACCTTCCACAAGATAAACTTCAAGAATAATATTTTTCTCCCCCTATTTGGTTAGAATATGAACAATACATTTTCCCAAGATAGTGACTTGGACAATATTTCCAAGTGTCGCATCGATTTGAATTGATTTATCTAGACTAGAAAAAAAACTTGAATTACTAGTCATATGATTACTATAGCCTGAACCTAAATACCATATGTCATGTGGAATTTCTCGGAAAGCATTGCAGTCAAGTGGGGATTCAAATTCCAACAAGATTGTGCTCGACGAAGTGTTGGTGTTGGTCGACTGGCTTTGTCTTTTCCTTCCTTGGTCATACTGCTTCTTCCTGCATTCATATGCATAATGACAAAATTTATTACAATAATGACATTGAATTTTTTATTTATCAAACCTATGACCACTATGCTGAATTGGGTTATGATTATTCCCTCTACTACCATTTCCTCCTTTGGAAGAACTTCTTACTATGCCTCTAGAATTGTTTCTTCCTGTAGCTCTACCGTGGCTTATGGATGACTGTGCTGCAAATGCACCTTCCAATGATATGTTTGATCTATTGATTTTGTGTTCATGATTGATGAGTGACACTTGCAACTCATCAATGGTAAACACCAACATGTATTTGTTTTCTTCAAAGGTCACAACCAAGGATTCAAATATTGGGGGAATACTTCTAAGAAATTTTTCAATAACCCTTCTGTCTTATTTGTTTTCTCCATGAGATTTCAATTGATTTATCAAACCAACAATTCTAGTGTAGAATGAGTCTAGTGACTCTGTATCTTTCATTGAAAAATATTCTAAATCTCCTCTAAGCATCTGCAACTTGGAAGTATTTACCTTGTCCAAACCTTGATAGGTAGTTTCCAATGTGTCCCATGCCTACTTAGTGGTAATTGCTGCTACTATTCTTGGGAGTATGCTTTCATCCATGGCTTGGTGTATGCAGAACATAGCATTTTCATATTCATTCCTCTATTCTCTTAGACATCAATCTCAACTTACATGAGATTGTCATATGACGCTTGATCTGTTGGTTCTGCATAAACATTTTGAACAACATATTTGTCAAACATTTTTGTAATCTATTATATTGAAGGAAAGTGCCAATAAAAACCTTATCAAACAAATACTTTCACTCAAAGCATTCATTTAAGCCAATACCAACCCTTTCAACAAAATAGGCTCACTCAAAGTATCCATTTAGTATTGCCAATAACAACAATAGTCTAACTCTAAGCATCCATTTAACAATTGCCTTAATTGTGAATGCATTATGAATTCAAATGATAATATACACATGGCAATAAAGAAAAATTAACAATTATTCATATCCATACGTTATTACAAAGTAATAAGCGATCAACATAACAATGATATACATGATAAAAAAATATTTCACGACAAATAATATACTCGATCATTTAAAAATGATATTTCCAAGTTATTTAAATCATCAGAGAACAAGGAGACCATATCAAACCAAATAAAAAACCAAAAACTCGCAAAAATAAAGAAAATGGAATTAACAAGTTGACTAGAGCTATTTAAAAGGCTCACTTTAGAGAACAAGAGAACACTAAAGATATAGTGTCCCATAGGCTTAATCACTTGCATAAAGGAATGATGGTCATATACTAACTAATGATCACATTTAATGATATTACACATATGTTTGAATTGTGTATTATATACAACCAAAATAGAGCATCCTACTAGGAAGGATTATGGATTTATGCAAATAGGGCACACCCCCAACAAGGTATTTATCAAAAATTTCTCTTTATTGACCTCAACCATAATCTAATATTACAATGAAAAATTTCTTTAGCCATAACTAATCCCATTATGGGATGGTCTTAATCATATAGTTATCAACAAAAACACCCATCACCTTTAATAATATAATCGAATATTACTATGAATAATTTCCTTAGCCATAACTAATCACATTATGGAATGGTATTAATCACATAGTTATTAACAAAAACTCCCATCACATTCAATAATATAAGCACTAGAACACCGCATACAAAACAAATAAGAGAGATTAATGCTAATAGGCATCCAAACGTTAATAAACCACAACACGCATAGACCAAGAAAAAACTTCCCCACCTCTGCTAATAAAGAAAAAACTTCCCCACCTCTACTAATAAATTGTTTAATGAAGGTTACAGATTATGAGTTTGCTATGTACATGCTTTCACAATACCTTATTTAGGGTATTGGAAAAAAAAACTCAAAAACGGTCTTTTTGATTCAATCCCTGATAAAAGCAATGAGTGTGAAAGAGTTGGGTATTTCGGTAACTATGCCAAATTTTTCAAAATATGTTTTGATGTCATTCTCGGTAATAGTGGGTGCTAAGAAGCCACCAACAAATATCTTCTTTGTCCTATTTAGATTTTGACACCATTACAGATTGAATGATCCATGCTCTCAATATGTGTAGCATTTGGTTTTTTAACTTCCACCTAAATATTTGATGAAAAAGATAAAAAAATGAACTAGTCATTACTAGTAACTTGTAAATATTCAGACTTGTTAAGAGAACAAAAGAGAAGAATGTTAAGAAAAGCAACTTACCATCACAAGGTCTTCACTTAGTGAAACCATGTCATAGCGCCTTTGTTCATGGGATATTAAACAATACCCCTAATTTTACTAAATATTTTTTAATTACTTGAAAAACATCATATTGTTGAGCCCCCTCCCAATACATATTTCCAATAAAAGAACCTATATTCTTACAATATATTCCTTATTTTTACTAGAAACCCTTTTTATACCCCGATACGTATAAACCCCCCATACCCTATTCCTTGCCCCCAATACCTACAATATATTAAACTTATTTTTCATAATTAATTCCCCCTTTATGAATGAACGTAATAAGATATTGCTCAACAAGATGAATCCCCTGTGTTTACCATTTCGTCATCAATGTTGTGCTTAGAATTAAGGAGAAACCCCTCTTCCACAGCGGAATATGAGAAAACAAGAAAAGCAAAACCCCGTGACCGGCCTGTGAACATATTCTTAGTTATCATCGATTCTACTACTTCTCCAAACGTCATAAAATAATATTTCAGTCGTTCCTCTATTGTCATAGACGATATTCCACCAACGAAAACCCTTCTCTTCTCTGAATCCATATTTCTCGAAATGAGATCATGTCTACTTAGTGCAGACGAAAAATATCACACATCAACCAAATCTGAATTATAGAATAATCGAATAAACCGTAGAATTAAAAAGTAAGACAATAAAAGAAAAATTGATTATAAAACTTCAAATATCCAATAAATAGGATGAACAAAGATCCGTTAATCAAACCCTGAGTAAAAGACATAAAATTTGGTTATCGAACTCCAAAACCCCAACAAATATGAGAAACATATATCTATCAATCAAAACCCGTAAGTAGGTCGAAAGAATTGAGGTACGCATTAACCCAGGAAGAAAGAAGAGATCTCTCAATCAATATCTCCTCCACTGCAGATATTGTATCGAAACTGACTGTGGCAGATATTGTATCGAAACTGACTGTGGAGTGTATGTGTTTTTCACGTACTCAAGGATGATATATATAGAGATAATAAAATAAAAAGATTTCTTACATACATGATAGGGCGACAAATACAAGCATTTAATGCGAGCACTGTCCGCCGTTGGATATTACTTTGGAAAGGATCCGACGGACAGTGCGACCGCCGTCGCATTAATTGCTACACTGCATAATATGTATTTTTCACCACATGATAGATGGTACTCCTCGGTGGGGACTCTTAACTGACGTGAAAGGAATATACCCACAAGAGCGTTCATCAAGGAATGCTCGCTTGACTGCTACCATACTCCCATTATGCTCATGAATATCCTTTTGCACAACAACATCCACAACATCTTCTGACTCAAACGTGATGACGCCAAATCCTGGAGGGGTTTGAGTTCTTGGAGCATAAATTACAAGTGCCCCGGTAATTATGCCAAATTGCTCAAAATATTTTCTTGTGTCCTTCTCGATAACACTAAGTTCTAAGCCACCAATTAATATCGTCTTTTTCCTTAGCTTTTGGACACCATTTCCATTGCAAACTGAATTAACTCTTCTAGTAACTCTGGAGTTTGTTTTTTTAACTTCCACCTAAATATAAATATAGAAATATGAACTAGTCATTACTTGTAAATTTTAGGTAGCTGAAATTCGTTACAATGAATCAATACTATTTATTTGTTGGAGTTTATTCTTAGTGAAAATCAAGTGTTTGTTCACATTTTGTCTCAATAAATAAAATATAACGAAATGAAGGGATGGATAGTCCATCCATGAAAGGGTTTCAATTTTTCATTTTTGTGGAGTTTAATTTATAAGCTTATACAAAATATATTCTCTCTATGGCTATACTTGTATTTACATAATATAAAATTGGTTGATTGACATGGTGTGGTGTGAAACATATGCAATTTTGATATTTTCTAAGCAATATTGACTATTGGACAATCAGATTTTTTCATTCTTTTTTAATTCATTTATTGACTCTGTTTCCTTTTTTGCATTTTCCCTTCCCCATTACCTTTTTTGTTGGGTCTTCCACTATCCAATGCTACAAATTGATTAGTCGTCCATGCAATCTTAATGGGATCATTATTAGCATTATAGTATTATTTTATTTAACATCGTTTTTTCTTCTACTAAAATGCGTTAGGGATCCTATTCGTTACAACTTGATAATATGATATATATATAGCGTATTACAAATGGGCCGATAAAAATGGACACCTTCAATATTTGGTGAAACTAGGGGTTTTCTTAATTGAAAAGTATATTAGGAGGGGGGTTCAGCAATACTATTTTAGGAGTAATTTTCCAATGATTTAGTGAAATTAGGGATATTATTTAATATCCTACGAACAATTGTGCTATGTAAAAAGTTCACTGAGTGAACCCTCGTGATCGAGGTCCACCTCAACACAATTCTTGGCCTACATAATATTTAGCTTATATTTCACCTTAGCATTAATTTTTTTTTACAAGGGAATTGGGAAAACCCCTAGAGCTAAAATATATCTTAGGTATATAACCTAAATATTTTCCCATTTTGTTGTTTCCCAACCTGTCATGCATATCATGGGTAACTTTAATCCACCTCTAAATTTTTCGATGATAGCCCTTTTAGAGTGTTATAGGTTCACTCCTTGGAATTCCCCATCTTGTATATCTATATGCATGTTTCTAGGGTTTTTTTAAGTCAATTGGATATGTTCATAGAGAGGGATATTAAAAATGCTTTAAGTACTAAGTATTGAAGTGTCCTCCCAATTAGAGAGGTTTTGTTATAAATGGGTTGGATTAAAAAAATGGATAAATGGAGTTGTTATGAGCTCTGTAGGGGGGATCTTGATAGGTTATGATGGGAAGAATGATATAGATGATCCCAAGAATGGCACAAGAGTGGAGGGAGGTTGTGAAGGGCTAAGAGGGTTTTTATATGTGGGGGATGGAGTGTTAGTGTTTCCATGAGAAAGGGATTCCAATAAACCTCTAATTGTGTATTATTATTGCATATTGTCCAAATTAAAAGTTTTATTGTTGGGACAATGCCAAGAATATTTTATTTCATTTTTCCATTATGAATGATTCCCATGCTATGATTGTTTGTCCAGTTTTTTATATCTAAATGTGCATTTCAACCAATGATCTTTTTTTGTATTATAGGAATGTGCATATGCTCCAAAATGATAGTTTTGAGTGTCAAATTGGTAAATATTTTATTTGCAACATTAAAGATGTAATTGTAATGTTTTTTTCTTCTTTGTTAATAATGATTATCTTTTAGTACATTAAGGGTTAGATTTACATTGATATTTTTTCCCAATGTAAACTTTTCTTGAAATCAAAATGCTATCTACTATTTTGTATGTGTCCTTCTCTTGATGCAATGTTTATTTAAATGATTAGAAATCAAGGAAATTATTTTCCAAATAAATACTAAAAAAATCACTTAAATGCCAAGACATCTAGAGTCTCCATTCCTTCCTATCCCTCCAATAAGAGGGCCAAAAAAAATTAATAGTTATTAGATTACCTTTACATAATATGGAATATCTTCTTTTTACATAATAGTAGTATTCAAATGGTTTAAAAAAATAGACGATTTGGTTTTAATTTAGTTTTTATCATGCATGTGTTCATTTTTGTGGATTTGAAAATGTGGAAAGGATTATTTGACTCAGTGTTGGTGAGTTGTTCTAATGTTGTTGTCTTGAACTTGGGTCATAAGTTACAAAACCACCATAATTTGAAGTAAACGTTGAAACCTATATAATGGTACTACAATGATGACAATGAAACACACACACAAATGCCAACAACAATAGTAACAAAGCTACACTATGAAAGGAATATACTACCCTAAGCAATTATGAAGAGTTTAATAGAAGAGTGCACTACATGTTGCATTTATCCTAATTAAAGGTATCGAGAGTAGGAGAAACTAGAGTAGCATTTGATTAGTGTTTTAATACATGGAAGCAACAATGAAGGGACTTGTGTCACAACTTATGGTTATCCAAGAAGATCTCTCAAATCCACAATGGGGTTTGTTTCGATTCATGGTAGCAAATAGTCGAGCATATTGTATAAATTATTGTGGAGGAGAAGGAAAAATTGAGTGTGAACAAACACAATTGAGTAGTTGAGTTGTTCAAAAATTCAATCTTTCTTTAATTTGAAAACAAACAAGCATAAAAGTGCAATAAATCTAAAGGAATAAGGTAAGTGAAGTGTGATAGTCAAACACTAGTGTACATGGTGCTTTCCCTTTCCAAGTCAACCCCCTTTCTATTTTTGACACTTTTTTGGGCCAAAATCACATTGCTTCATACATTTCTTTTGTTGCACATTTGCATGGAAGAGTTATATGACCTAACAAATTTATATGAATCCAACAAAATTGAGTACATTAAAATGGAAAATAAAGAATGGAAAGAATAAGAGAGATTACCTAAACTTACGTGTGATAGATGCTTTTCGCCTTAAAAATTTGTAGAGATGTATAATATAAAGGGATATGTGATTCATTAGGCACAAATGAGAATTATTTTCATTTGGAAGTGGCAGTGACAAGGAACATATGTATGCTTGGTGGAACCTTTTGATTTAACCTAGATATCAACTATTCACACACCCAATATTTCAAAGGCATGATCAAAGGTTTCTTAATGCAAATGTATGGGATGTATTCTTGCATAACTAGTAAATCTATGCAAAAAACATCATGGTGTAACCCAAAAGGAGACACTATCAAATGATTGAGTGTATGTTACTTAAAGCTCAAAAGATGCATGTCATATTCAACTGAACCACATTATCCCATTTCAATATGGATTGAGTATGGGTTATGACTATCAAATATTATCCCAACTATTATCCCAAAGTGAGGGTGTAAAACTTAAGACATTTTAGCCATGGGGAACATGCCCAAGATAACATCAATAGAAGGATTATTGAAGTATCCATGACTTATTAGACTAATTAAGAAAGGTGTCCCAATCACCAAGAAAGGTATCCTTATGCCCTAACAATAATGGAACTAAAGGTGAAGTAGAAAACAAGTTGTACACCACATAAAGGAATGAAAGAACCATAAGTATGTGTATGTAGATAGAGGATAGGGAGATCATGAATCTATTTCAAAAGTAGTAGAATTGCTCTTAGGGAACTAACAAATAACCCTAACATAAATATGCAAACAAGGAGATTGATGAAACATGCAAACACTTGGAATAAAACCATTAACAAGAAAGAAATTATTGTTCAAAATTAGGGATATATATAAAAATCATGAAGTACTAAGGTGGCCTAGGTTCACTATTCACAATTGACATCTATTATTTGCAAAAAAAAACTAATTTATCATATCCTATGGGACTTAATGGGATATATGCTCATAAAATGGGTTAAATTGCATCCATTTATCTTGAAAAGTATGTCATATTGTGATATTTTTCATGAGTTTTTCAGTTGTTATGTTTTCATGCAAAATTTGAAGTTTATGGAGAGAGGGTGAAAGTGTTGGTTGGATCACTAGGTTTATTTCTTTCAATAATATTAAAAAACTTTTCATTTCATTATGTAAGATGAACAATGAAATAAATAGAGCAAGAAAACACATAAGAATGCAAATTTTAAATTAATACTATTGGGTTTAAATTGAGTTGTTGTTGTGGTTTTACTATATATTTTTAGTATTTTACAATAAATGTAGGATTATCCAAAATGTTTATGCATAACATTTTTAAAGCATATGATAAATTTACAAATTAAACAAAAAAAAACCTATGAAATATTCTTAAATTCCCCTAAAAATATTGAAGCAATCATTTAAAACATGCTAAGGTTTTCAAATAAGGCAAATAAGGGACACCCTCAAGCAGTTATTTATCCTACATATATAAAATTTGTTTTTATTGACCTTAACCATAATCTAATATTACAATGAATAATAGATTTACCTATAACTAATCATAACTATTCCCATAATATAATATTACAATGAATAATGGTTTTACCTATAACTAATAATAACTAATTCCACTTAGAGATGGTCTTAATCACAGAATTATCAACAAAAACCTCCATCATATTCAATAATATAAACACTAGTGCAGGGCATCCCAAAAAAATAGAAAAGATTAAGGACGATAGGCATCCAAAAAAATAAAAGAGATTAAGGCTGCTAGGCATCCAAAAAGTTCATAAAACGCAACATTCATATACCAAAAAACCCTCCCCACCTCTAATAATAATTGTTTAATGGTAGTTACAAATTATGAGGTTATTATATACATACTTTCATAGTAGCTTATTTACTAACTTTGCAACAAAAACCTCAAAAACAGTCTTTCTAATTCAATTTATGATAAAAGCAAACACTGAAAGAGTTGGCCATTTTTATTTGTTCAAATCAAATATATGAAAGCTAAAATATCATTTATTGTCCATTGATACACTCAAAATAAAATAAGAATTGAACAAATACCCCCACAGTGCAACTCCAAATAAATCAAAACAAGTGTAGAAAAAGGTAGCAATATCATTTATTGCGCCCATTCCTGGGGAAAGTTGGCTTGACTTCTACAGTATTGCCATTGAACTCATGAATATCCTTTTCGACAACAATATCCACCACATCTTCAGAGTCAAACTTGACGAACCCAAATCCCCGAGGTCTTCGAGTCTGGGGATCATAAATTACAACTGCTTCCGTAACTGTGCCAAATTTCTCAAAATAGTTTCTGATGTCATTCTGGGTAATAGTGGGTGCTAGGAAGCCACCAATAAATATATTCTTTGTCCTGGTTAGATTTTTGATACCATTACCATTATCCCTGCTTTCAGTATGTAGATTTTGGATACCATTACCATTATCCCTGCTCTCAGTATGTCTGGCATTTGCTTTTTTAACCTCCACCTAAACATTTGATGAAAAAGATAAAAAAAAGAACCAGTCATTCCCAGTAACTTGTAAATATTCAGACAAACAACTTACCATTAAGAAAAGAATGTTAAGAAAAACAACTTACCATTCGGCCATCAATGTTGTGCTTGGAATTAAGAAGAAGCACCTCTGCCACAGCGGGATCTGAGAAATCAAGAAAAGCAAAGCCCCGTGACCGGCCTGTGAACCTATTCTTAATGATCACTGCTTCTACTACTTCTCCAAACGTCATAAAATAATCTTTGAGTTGTTCCTCTGTTGTCTTATACGATATTCCGCCAACGAAAACCCTTCCCTTCTCGGAATCCATCTGGGTAACATTGGCTGCTAAGCCACCAATAGGTATCATGTTTGTCCTTAGATTTTGGACACCATTACCAAGTGAATTATCCCTGCTCCTAGTAACTCTGGAAATTGCTTTTTTAACTTCCACCTAAATATAGAAATATGAACTAATCAAGAAAACAGAAATATAGAAATATAACTCTGGAAATTGTTGTCATTACTTGTAAATCTTAGGACTAATCAGGAAAGCAGAAGTGACGAGTGTTAAAGAAAAGGGACTCACCGTTCGGCCATCGATGTTGTGTTTGTAATTCAAGATCACAAGGCGGTCTGCCACAGCACGATCTGCAAAACGAAGAAAAGCAAATCCCCGTGAATGACCTGAGTGCCTGTCCCTAATGATCACCGCATCCACTACTTTTCCAAACGTCGTAAAATAAGCTTTCAGTCGTTCTTCTGTTGTATCAAAGGATATCCCTCCAAGAAAAACCCTAGCCTGGTCTGAATCCATAAGTCTGCTTCATGCAAACCAAAAATATCACACACCAACCAAATCAGAATTATACACTAAAATGGTATCGTAGGATTAAAATGCTTTACTCGCAGTAAAAGAAATTATGCTTTACTCGCAGTAAAAGACGCGAAATTCGATTATAAAACTCCAAATCTCTAAGAAATAGGAGGAACAAAGATCTGTTAATCAAAACCGCAGTAAAAGACAGAAAATTTGATTATAAAACTCCAAATCTCCAAGAAATAGGAGGAACAGAGATCTCTCAATCAAAATCGGATTAACCCACGATTTGAATATTGTATCGAAGCGGACTGTGGACTCTGGATATTATTTTATCGAAGCTGACTGTGGAATGTATGTGTTTTTCACGTACTCGATGATGATATATATATACATATATATATATAATAAAAAAGTTTGTTCACATGATCGCTGGTACTTGTCGGTGGGGACTTTTAAGCGAAGTGAAAGGTTTTTAATAATCAAATTAAATTAAAATATTTATTTTATCCCTAAAATAAAGGTGGTAGACCACTTATCCAATAATTTTCCACAATTTATGTCTTTAATAAGTTTAATTAATAATATCTCACGGCATTATATTAATAGTTCATTTAATTATCTCCATAATTGTGTGGTGTTTAACTTTTACTATAATTGTGTGTGTTTTATATTTTATATTATAAACTTTTTATTATGATTTAAATATTTATTTCAGTATGGTTAAGAATGTTCCATTAAGAAATATTTTTAAAACATGGTATAAAAAAGTTTTTGTGGTATATTACTTTACACACTGCAACAAAATATTGAAATTTTAAGATGATATCAAAGAAATTCAAGTCAGTTTTGGACTTTAGTATTAAAGTCTAAATGAAACTCCTATCTCTTTTATCCATGATGCACCATGCAGGATTTGTTGAGGATCTAGAAAGATTAAAGAAAAATGAAGCTTCCATAAAGCTAAAGGGACGAAATTACCTATAAAGGAAGGTTAAGATGGGGCATGATGCACCTTACCAAAGAACATTGAGACATCAACTAAAAGGTTGTTTTCATTTTTTGTGTGTGTGAATTGACACAAAAGCCTTTGTTTTTTCTTTTTATTTTCTCATACCCAAAGTGTGGTTTGCAATGTCAATTGTACACATTGATCCTAGAGTCTATTAGTTTCCTAAATTTTGTTTTTGAATCTATGCTAAATAGATTATGTTGCAATGTGTCTTTTACCACATCCTTTTCACATTGTTTGAGCCTCGTTTGCAGACATTTCTTCTCATACAGATCAACAACACTTATTAGAAGAGTAGCAATCTACCATGCTTGCCCCTAACCTTGGTGACAACTACCAACTAATGTTGGAAACCTTGATTGTGTGCAACATATTCTAGTGTCCAATTGGTAAGATTTTTAACCCTTCTACTACAAAAGCTATCACAACTTCATTATTGATCATAATCTTAGTGTTTTACCAACAATGTTATCATCAAGTTTGTAGGTTATAACAACTTGTTGGAAGCCATTAAGTCTTATTAATGTGAACAATCGCTTACATACTTATTGCCACTTAGACTCTTGTGGTTGAAAATACAGTAATTGTCATGTATCTAATTTACCCCTTATGTATAATTATAATTACACTTATATTTATATCTAAGTGCATTATTATTGTTATATTATAATAACAACCATCCCTAAAATAATAAATATAATGTTTAAATAAAAGAACATTAATACAAATATAACGTTTTATAGAAGTGAAATCACCAAAGAAGGCGGGGGAAGCCTCTTTCATGGTGGTTTCATTTTCTCTTGTGGCATCATCGAGCTCAAAGTGATTCCATTGCACTTTTAGCTGGACAATAGTTCACTTCTTGAGTTTTACTTCCCTCTTGTCCAAAATGTGAAGGGGCTCTTGCATAAACTCACGTTCAGGTTCCACCTGTAGCAAGGACCAATCAATCACATGTTTAGTATCATAAACATATTTCTTTAATAAATATGGGTGAAAAACGTTATAAAACTTTAAATGAGCAGGTAAATCTAATTCATACACCACTGGCCCTTTATTTTCCAGTATCTCAAAGGGTCCACAAAATCTTGGTGCCAGCTTTCTGTATCTCTACAGAATCAATGAGCTTCTTTTTGCTTTTACTTTTAAATAAACATGTTCGTCGACTTGGAAATGTTTATCCTTTCTCTTTTTATTCGCATAACTTTTATGGTGGTCTTGTGCTTCTTTTAGATTTTGTTGCACTTTGGTGACTAACTGTTCTAGGTCTTTTAGTAAATCTAGACCTAGCATGAGCTTGTATACCGGGCTATCCCAAGTCACCGCTGTTCTACACTTTCTATCATAATGTACCTCAAAGGGACTCATTTTGGAGGAGGTATGCCAACTTGTTGTTATATTAAAACTTTGCGAGGTGCAGATAATCCTCCCACTTTGTGGGATTGTTCATCACGTACATTCTAAGCATATCCTCCAAAATCTGATTTACTCGTTTCATCTGTCCATGTGTTTGCGGGTCGTAGGCGGTACTGAAATTTAATTGTGTCTCTAAGAAGGAGAATAAATATCTCCATAAGTTACTAGTAAATTTTGTATCTCGATTTGAGATGATTTCCTTGGGTATCCCATGCAATCGAAATATTTCTTTTAGGAAAATGTCAGTGATGTGAACTACTTTGTATGTTGACTTTACTCAAATAAAGTGTGTTTCTTTGGACAAATTTTTGACCACTAAAAAAATGGAATCATTATGTTTCTTTATCTTTCGTAATCCCATAATGAAATCCATATTGATAACCTCCCATTTCCATTCCATAATGGGTAACGGTTATAGAAACCCTGAAGGATGTTGGTGTCCCACTTTGACTAGTTGACACTCTAGGAATTTTGCGATGAATAGTATTGGAAAAAAAAACTCAAAAACGGTCTTTCTAATTCAATCCATGATAAAAGCAATGAGTGCGAAAGAGTTGGGCATTTCGGTAACTATGCCAAATTTTTCAAAATATGTTTTGATGTCATTCTCGGTAATAGTGGGTGCTAAGAAGCCACCAACAAATATCTTCTTTGTCCTATTTAGATTTTGACACCATTACAGATTGAATGATCCATGCTCTCAATATGTGTAGCATTTGGTTTTTTAACTTCCACCTAAATATTTGATGAAAAAGATAAAAAAATGAACTAGTCATTACTAGTAACTTGTAAATATTCAGATTTGTTAAGAGAACAAAAGAGAAGAATGTTAAGAAAAGCAACTTACCATCACAGGGTCTTCACTTAGTGAGACCATGTCATAGCGCCTTTGTTCATGGGATATTAAACAATACCCCTAATTTTACTAAATATTGATAATTACTTGAAAAAATCATATTGTTGAGCCCCCCTCCCAATACATATTTCCAATAAAAGAACCTATATTCTTACAATATATTCCTTATTTTTACTAGAAACCCTTTTTATACCCCCGATACGTATAAACCCCCATACCCTATTCCTTGCCCCCCAATACCTACAATATATTAACCTTATTTTTCATAATTAATTCCCCTTTATGAATGAGCCTATAAATCCCCTATGTTTACCATTTCGTCATCAATGTTGTGCTTAGAATTAAGGAGAAGCCCCTCTTCCACAGCGGGATATGAAAAAACAAGAAAAGCAAAACCCCGTGACCGGCCTGTGAACATATTCTTAGTTATCATCGATTCTACTACTTCTCCAATCGTCATAAAATAATATTTCAGTCATAAAAGATTTCTTACATACATGATAGATGGTACTCCTCGGTGGGGACTCTTAACTGACGTGAAAGGAATATACCCACAAGAGCGTTCATCGGGGATTGCTCGCTTGACTGCTACCATACTCCCATTATGCTCATGAATATCCTTTTGCACAACAACATCCACAACATCTTCTGACTCAAACGTGATGACGCCAAATCCTGGAGGGATTTGAGTTCTTGGAGCATAAATTACTAGTGCCCCGGTAATTATGCCAAATTGCTCAAAATATTTTCTTGTGTCCTTCTCGATAACACTAGGTTCTAAACCACCAATTAATATCGTCTTTTTCCTTAGCTTTTGGACACCATTTCCATTGCAAACTGAATTATCTCTGCTTCTAGTAACTCTCGAATTTGTTTTTTTAACTTCCACCTAAATATAACTAGCAATTGCCCCAAGAAAGGTGCAATAATACGTCGTGAAGGTAATTGTTAGCGGGTAAGTGAGAACAGGTAGTCTGCCTAACCAGTATAACCTAACAAGTCAATTTATTTGGAAAATGTTTGATAGTTTAGAAAAAGGCCTGTATGATGAGGAGTTAGTTTAGAAAAAGGCCTATTTAGCATTTGCACGCTTGCAAATTGAACATGTGTATGGTGAATTCAATGCAATTTCAACATGTGTATCTTGAATTCAATGAAGAAGTAGCAAGCTGCTCAATATTACCTTGTAACATGATCCATATCTTTTTTCAACAATGTTTTATGCCTGGAAGTAGCAAATATTCGGATACAATATATAGCTAGGAATATCGTTTACAAGAGTAGTGTTGTCATAGCCACCGCCAGGGATCGCAGGTCCATATTCTGCACCAGTTCCAAAGCTGGAACCATTATACCCAGTGGGTCCATATGAAGAGTAGCTATCTGTCCCTCCCATTGCAGCACTATAGCTACTGTTCATTGGAGGAGCATAGCCCCGTACACGGGTTGGAGTGGAATTGAAAAACTGCCCATTACCGCCGCCAAAATTCCCTCCTCTACAGGCAGGAAATCGAATATGGCCACTAGACCGTTTCTTGGCGAATGCTCGCTTGACGTCTATCATTTTTCCATTGAGGTCGTGAATGGGCATCTGCACAACAATATCCACAACATCTTCTGAGTCAAACGTGACGAAGCCAAATCCTCGACCATACTTTACAATCGCTTCGGTAACTGTGCCAAATTGCTCAAAATATTTTCTCATGTCATTCTCACTAACAGTGTGTGGTAAGCCACCAATAAATATCTTCTTTGTCCTAATTAGATTTAGAACACCGTTAGCAACTGAATTATGCCAACTCCTGCTTGTGCTATGCTGCTCATCTCTGGAAATTGCTTTTTTAACTTCCACCTAGATATTTCATGAAAAAGATAGAAACATGAACTAGTCATAACTTGTAACTTGTAAATCTTCAGACCTGTCAAGTTGACAGAAAATCAAAAAAGAGTGTTAAAGAGCAGCGAATTACCATTCGGCCATCAATGTTGTGCTTGGAAAACAGGAGAAGACGTTCTGCCACAGCTGGATCTGCAAAAACAAGAAAACCAAAGCCCCGCGACCTGCCTGTGAACCTATCCTTCATGATCACCGCTTCCACTACTTCTCCGAACGTCGTAAAATAACCTTTGAGCCGCTCCTCTGTTGTCTGAAACGATATGCCACCAATGAAAACCTTCCGCTTCTCGGAATCCATATTTCTCCAAATGAATACAACCCTACAAGTCTGCTTCATGCAAACGAGAAATATCACACACCAGCCAAATTGATATCACAAAGACATCAAATCTGAAGTATACCACCAGAAAAACTGAATAACAATAGAACATATCATAGAATTAAAAAGTACGACAATAAAATAGATTATGCTTTACTCACAGTAAAGGCACAGCAAATTTGGTTATAAAACTCCAAATCTCCAAGAAATAGGAGGAACGGAGATCTGTTAATCAAAATCAAAGTAAAAGAGCGAAAATTTGATTATAAAACTCCAAATCTCCAGCGAAAATTGTATCTAAGCGAACTGTAGAAAATACCCCAGCGATCCCCCAATGAGGACTGTATCTAAGCGAACTGTAGAAAATCGCCGAGACTCGACGATCTCTTCACCGAATGGATGTGTTTTTCACGTACTCGAGGATGATATATATATACGTGTTTTTAACCGACGATGTGATATATATATAAATATATATTGGGGGTACTTGGTGGGACTTTAAAGCGACGTGGATGGATTTTAATATAAATAAATAAATAAATCGTTTTTCCTCCAAATAAAGGTAAAGCCGGTAGCATGGACTAAGACTTTTGCTGGTTTTTTGTTTTTTTTCTTAGATATAAGGAAACACTTTGACCCACGACATTTGGCATGAGTGGAAGTCTACCCGTTACTGATCACCAATGAGTTATTCTAGGTGTCTTGGTTTTCCTTGAATAAGGGTGATGAGTCAATTCACATTTGCCGGTAAAAACCAATGATGGATGTCCACAAATGGCAATTTGAGAGCTCAGTTATGATAGGTTTTGCATCTTCCAAATCAAAGAAGAAAAGATTTGAACGCTGTCCATATAGTAATCTACAAGGTTTAGCTCATTTGATTTGTGTGGGATTTAATCTTCATATATTATAGGTTCAAATCTTATGAAAAGATTTGAAGGCGGCAGCCACTTAATAAGATAGATTGTCAAAAACAGCTTCAAAAAAATCTTCTTGAACCCCTATCTTTATCGAGTTCAATACTGGGTTGAATCTATAATGTTGCAATCTATCTTTTACAATATCTTTTCACATTGTTTGATCCCCTTATGCAAACCCTTTTTCTCACAAAGATCAACAACACTTATGACAACAATGACAATTTACCATGGTTTCCCCTAACCTTGGTGACAAGTACCAACTAATGTTTGAAACCTTAATCATTGTGTTAGAAGGAGAGAATCACAAAAGTAGTAAAAGCCCTCCCTCCATCTTATCCTTCTTACCAAGCTTGGCATTGAATTGAGGGAGTACCATCAGTAAACCAAAGAATCCCCCAAAATGGCATAGAAAACCCACATTCAAGAGAAGATGTTATCATCGTAACTATTCTATATAGCACCCGTGGAGTAGCATGGATGTTGCTTCAAGGGTGGTGGGACTACTCACACTCACTTCCCCTTACACATGCTTGATGGAATAGGTGGTGTGAGGTGGCATTGTCTTCCTCAATTCCTTACACTAAGATGGGAAGGGGAGAATGGAATTATGATTGGTTGACCGCTAGTTACCATTATTTACGAGTATACTCTAAGATGAGAAATCATTTTTACGTACCACCACTACAACAAATCCCTATGATTAGCTCCCTTTTTAGCTCTCTTTTTTTTCTTCCCATGATTGTTTTGATACATATTTCTATATATTTTTGGAAAAGTCGGCGTTATTTATTAGGATGATGCTATTATTGGACCTTTTTGCGCCAACCACACCTCGTCGACGCTAAATAGCACCGCTTTTAGCGCCGAATAAAAATTCCAGTTTAACTTCCAATTTTGCTCCTTCCATTTGGCGTAGACTTTAGTAGCAAATAAAAATTCCATTTTAGCTTCCTAGTTATCTCCTTCTTTAGCTCGTTTTTAATGCCATATTTTTCTCATCTTTCAATAACATGTTTATCTCCCAATTTTGCTTCCAATTTAGCTTCATTTGTAGCGTCAGTTTTAGATTCCTTTTTAAAGTCCAGTTTGGATTGAAAGTTTATGCATATTATGACTAAATAGTTAATGTTGATTAAGTTGTCATTGATGCCAACGGTGTCCGGTCATTAATGCCAACTATTGAGTACTTGGTTCCCCTTGTGGAGCCCCCGAGGGTTAGTGTTTAGTTTGTGGTTTTTGTGTCAGAAGAGCCCTTTTAACCTTCTCAAAGCCCAAGCTTGAAGCCCTTGGAGGCCTTTGGAACAATGACAAAATCCCTAGTTACCCATTGACTTGGTCTAGTGCCCCTAAGTTGTATCTTGGTCCCATTTGAGTCCATTGTCGAGTTCCTTACTCATGGCTAATCTTTGGTTACTGGTCTTTTTGCTGTTTGTTATGCTTTTACTTGTTTTGGTCTCTTGATTGGTTGTTGGATGGATGATGTGGCTTATTTGTGTAAAGTCCTTGATGTGTTGATTGTGAATCCCATTGCTTTCATTAGATGGTCTTTAGGTTGTTAAGTTGTTATGGGGTCTTTCAGTCCACAAGCTTAGGTATTAATCCTCTTGCATGTGGAGACTTAGGTCTTGGAACCCATTCTTATGGGGCCCTTGGTGTTCTTGAAAGATTAGGTCTTGAACCCACATATATGGTGGTTTGATGTCCCTTGAATGATATATGGTCATTGGCATGTAGTACCCTTGTGATCATGCATATGAAGCCCATAAGGTGTTCCAAACTAGTGGGGAGGTCTTTTTACCTCTCTTTTGGGGTGTTGGTACTCTTATGGTGATGAATATATATATAGTGGAACCATTTGATATTTTTTAATGATATGGAGACCTTGAACATGATGATGTTGAATCTCTTGAAGTCCATGGACAGTATCTTGTTTAAATATTATAGGATATCATTGAAATGTGTTGATGTATTTGTAACTTTGAAATGTATTCACTTGTATATCTTATGTATTGTACCCCGATGTTTATTCTGGGAAGTGTCTGTAATCTATTTGAGTCATGTTGTGTCTCGATGTTCCGATCGGGAGATTCAATAATGTAAACAAGTCATGTAAAGTCATTGTGGGTAACCCTCCTATTGATCAAGGATTAAAGTCCCCACAGTTGTGGGGCACTAGCGTTATTAGAATTTGCTAGAGAAGTCGGCCCTATGTGAGTTAATGTAATTCGGGTCATTAGTACCCCAGTTGTGGTTACTTGAGCCTACATAACTGAGTTAGGTTTAATCGAGCCTGCATAACAGAGTTAAAGGTTATGTGAACGAAAGAATATAAATAGAGAGTGAGACTCTCTATTTATTACACACACTCACTCACTCACTAAGGCGCATGAGTGAGAGAGAAGAAGCTGGGATCAGAGAAAGAGACAACTGTTGTCAGAGATCATCTTTATGTTTTCGGGTTTTACTTTTGCTTTTGGTTCTGATTCTATCTTTAAGGAAGTTGTGGGGTTTTCTCCTTTATGGTTTCTTCGAGGAAAATTCGTCGTGTCTATTGTCTCTTGTGTTTATTGCTGTGCATGTTATTCTCTCAGATAAGATCCTAAGATCATATTGCTTAAATGATAAAAATCTAACAAAAGATTCCTTGAAACCCTTGCATGCGGTGCCTTGGGTTTTGAACCATGATGATGTATGGTCCTATTTTTTGTTACATGGCTATTGGGATGTAGATGGAGGTAGAGCCCACGTACGTGCCTTGATATGTTGAAGAAAACTTTGAATAAGACTTTGAAACTTTTGTAGTTGGTGGTATGGTATTTGGCACCCTCATTTGTGGGGTCTTTGACGTCCTAGACATATTGAATAATTTAAGGGTATTAGACCAAGAATTTTAAAATAAACCCATTATATGGACATAGACATCCTCAATCCATTTTCGTTGATATGTAGAGCGCAGGAATAATTTTAGGGGCGGATTTTAGCCCAGTGGGCTAATTTTCCATGTTTTTCTCCCAAAAAAGATTCACCATTTTGCATTTTTTGAAGCCTTGTTTCACCCAATTTTGATGGGGAAAATTTTTTCACCCTAAAAATCGCCAAATTATTATATAAATGATATAAAATCCTTGGAAATCAAAATATTTTTTGAAAAATATCGCCAATCATTTTATAGTTGCCGTTTTAAGAATTGGTAATATTCACCAACATTTATACACTTTTAAATAAGTATGGTTCCTTAAAATCATCCCTGGTGGAGTGTCTTCTAACTCCTTACGGTTGAAGAGATGAATTTTTGAAGTAGGTGTACCCCACCTTTTTGGGTGAGTCGACCAAACAAAACATAATTTAATTGTTTGTAATTTTGAATTGCATGTCGGCCCAAGGTAATAAATTTTCTCCATGACCTATATAAATATAATATCAAACATTTCATTTGTTCCTCATCATTTCTCTCAAAAAATTTGCAACTCTTGGAGAGAAGTGTGAAATTTTGTGAGAGAAAAATTTCTGGGCATCTTCACTAAAATTGGCATAACTTTCTCATACAAAATCGAAATTAAGAAATTCTTGGCTTGTTGGAAAGCTTGTTACGAGGGCTATGTGCTGAAAGGATCTAGAGTTTACTTTGGTTTGTCTACCATTTCTTCATATTATGATCTTCAAAAAGGTACACAAGAATCTTTGTACAGGTTGGTTTAGTTGAGCAAGATTGACACAAGTTCCCTTATGTGGATTTGTTTTGACTCAGATTGGACGAGTTGTATGAGAAATTGGTTTGACCCAAGTGGAATAAGTTTGTTCTTCAAACTCATATTGACTGAGTCGGATTATTAATTGATACAATGTAATTGGACATGTTATTGGTTTAGTTCTGGTGCAGTGATGAGCAAGAGATGAGCAAGAGATGAGTTCATGAATAATGATCAGATGATGAGCCGTGTGATACAATAGATAGTGATCAGTTGATGATTATTGTGATACAACATACAATGATCAGTTGACTAGTAGAGATCAGATAATGAACAGTGGTTAGTAGTGGCAGTGGTTGTGTAGTGTGGTACAAATTGTGCATTGTAGTACAAATGCTGATTAGCAGGTTCGCAGGATCAGTGTAGTTGTGGCTCAGTGTCTATCTTCTTATCAAGGTGTAAGGATGGGGCAAGAAAAGGAAAATGTAGCTTCCTTCCAGTTGATGCCGAAGAAATAGAGAGTTGCAGCTTCCTTCAGGTTGTAGCTTGTAAATAAGGGGGTTGTAGCGTCCTTCAAGTTATTTCGGGAAAACTATTTTAAAAAGGCTTATGTGGTTTCCCCCCCATGGCTTGGGTTTCCACGTAAAATATTGTGTATTATGTTGCTATTCTTTCTATGTGATGACGATATGATGATGA
Organism: Pseudotsuga menziesii; assembly: GCA_001517045.1. Lineage (NCBI taxonomy): Eukaryota > Viridiplantae > Streptophyta > Pinopsida > Pinales > Pinaceae > Pseudotsuga > Pseudotsuga menziesii. The sequence continues at coordinate 175,603 of LPNX010696325.1, read as the reverse complement.
TGATATAATGATATTAATGTGATAATGCATAATATTTAATAAGTTGTTGATTGTTAAAGTTGAAAAAGTAATAAAGACCACACACATAGATTCACCCTCCCTCTCTGTGTGTCTCTTGTGTTCAACAATTGGTATCAGAGCGGGTCCTTCACATAAATCCTTATCAGGTTGAAGGAGATCTTTGACACACCATGGGGTTCTCAATGAATGGAGTGCCATTGCTTTGTGGAATAAATTACTTCTATTGGACTGGAAGAATGCAATTTATCTTGAGGCAGAAGGAATTAGTATGTGGCAATCGGTTCTTACTGGATATACTCCGCCAAAGAAATTGAAAACAACATCTTAAAAGGAAGCAAAGAAGAATAATTCAATGTCAATGGAAACCATCCTTGAAGGATTAACATATCACCAAAAGAAGAAGATAGGAAAGTGCATCTCAGCTAAGGAACTATGGCTCAAAACGAAACTGATATACTCCACTAAAGACTAAGAAGAAGAGGTTATGAAACTCATGGTTTAAGATCTGGAAGATCTCCAAAAGGAGAAAATAGGAAAGTACAACTCAATTGAAGAATTGTAGTTCAAAATAAATCAGTTAAATGAAGAACAAGAAGCAGAAGACAGGTCAGTACAAGATCCAGGTAAGTATGAAGGTACGTCCCGTGAACACTCTGTTTTGTAATGGTTTTAAAGAGATATGTTTATTAGGTATAGAAGATAAGAGCCATTTTCAATTAAGATAATGGGGTGAAAACATGAAGTTGAGAAACAATTTTGCTTGTTTTTCGACAAAACAAACTGCAAAATTTTATGTTTTTCAACTTCAACCCCTTGAAAATGATATCTCCCTTAGGAATTTCAACTTGAAGTAAACACACAAGTTTTAGAGAATTGAATTAGCTACGTACTCATACTTTTTTTTTATATATAATTATCAACATATAGTGCGGAAAATTTGATGGGCACCAACGACATATACTTTAAAATTTTAAGTATGAATAATGAGTGACCTGTGTGCCCTACATTTTTCTTAGAGATAGTTATTCATTTTAGGGAAACACAATTTATATGCATAATATGCATAGATTGAACTAGCGCATGGACTATATTTTGAGGTTTTTTAGACTTTGAAACTATTTTTTATTATTTATCAAAACAACATAAGTTCAGAAAATCGTGCATTATCGACACATGCTGGTGAGATTCAATTTTATTTTTAGTGTGACACTTATAGGAAAAAATAAAAGTACCCTTTTGAAGAGGTCAAGTCAATTATAATCCCTATGAATATTTCAAAATTTTTGGTGTTGTCTTTGTTATGATATTGAATTTTCATTTCGGGTGATTTTCAGAATAACAAAATTCTTAAGGGATAAGGTTTAGAAAAAAATTATTAATAAATAGAAATTCAAATTGAAATGAAACATTTTAATATCATTGGAAACTAGATTCAGAGATGAATCCATTGCTACCAAGTCCGACAAATAATCTTTAAAATTTGCAGGGGTTTGGGCTCGCTGAAGTTGCAGGTTTCAGAAAGATGCCATATATTTTCGCAATACTTCAGATTGTGATGAAAATACTTGCTCTCTAATAAGTGCTAGAAATCTAATAGATACTATGATAGAAAATGAAATTACTAATGTTTCTCAAGAAGTGAAAAATCTTTGTGAACAGAACCAGGTATTGCAGGAGAAATCGGACAAATATGAGTAGAAGAATAAAGAATAATCTGAGAAGGCCACACAAACTATAATTGATCTAAAACTCAAAGTTGAAGAAGCTACCTGAATCAAAGAACACATAGCCAACTCTTTGAAAAATAAACTTGAGAAGTCGGCTACAAAGATTGAAAAGCAATAAGAAGAAATCTTCAAGCTCAAAAGACAACTAGAAGATAAGGAGAAAGAATTGATCTACAAGCTACAAGAGAAAGAGAGTGAGATAAGTACTTACTAAAGACTAATGAAATATTGGAAGATAAATTAAGAAGAAAACAATAACTTGAAATCGAATCCTTGAAGATAGAGTTACAGAACGTATGTCTCACAAACTTTGAATTTGAAAAGGATCTCTCAGAACTCAGAAAGGAGAATCATGCACTAAAAGATCAACTGCAAAAATTCCATGAGGATGATCAGAATTCAAAAGGACAAATGGAAGACAATATCTTTGATCTGAACAAATAGGTAGAGTAAGTCAAGAAAATAGAAGAATATATAACAAGACAACTCCAATAAAAGATAGAAATTTGTCAACAACAAGAATTGAAGATCCTCCCTTTGAAGGAAGATTTAGACAAAACAACTACTCAGTTAAATACAAATTCAAAGATTATGAATAACATTGAAGAAAGTAAAATCTCTATAGTAAAGGAAGAGAAGGATAACAGTAATACATGTATTCTCAGAAGATCCCATGATAACCAGGAATAAAGAGAAGTTACTACTCAGAGATATCCTATAAGGTTCCATGGTCAGTGCTACAAGTGTAAAAACTATGGTCACAAATCCATTCATTGTAGAGCTCATGACAGAATCACTCCAGGAAGAAATCAAGACGGGTTTTTCATTCAGTGTTACAATTGCTATCATTATGGTCATTTCGCAAAACATTACATGATGGAGGCACAAGTTAAAGTTTGGAGAATAAATCAAGATCAATCTAATGACGTGAACAACCATAAACCTACTAAAGTATGGAGAATAAAGTTAGTAGATCAAAACAAAAATGATGGAAATCTTGGGAAAAACCCCATGCCATTTTGAAGATTATCGACCAGTAATATGAAGTGTACAAACAATGTGTAAAAGGGTATATGTACCTAAATATCATATTTGAGTATCATATACTAGTTGGTTCCAACAGTATTCGTGTGGCAGAATACAAGTTCATCAAAGTAGCATCAGTGATAAGAGAAGCAGTATTGGAAAAATAAGTTGTTGTTCCCATTAATGCAAACTTGAAGAGACGTTGAAAAGGAAGAGAAGTTGATGAAAAAAGGAGCATGCCATGAGGAGGAGAAGTATGGTCAAACGATGTTCCCTTTTCCATTGATGCCAAAGGGGGAGAGAAGTTTTGTTGAAAGGGGGAGCTTGTTCCGAAGAGGATTTATAGTGTTGTCATCAATAAAAAAGGGGGATATTGTTGATCAAGTTGGCATTGATTCCAATGGTGTCTCGTCATTAATTCCAGCTGTTGATTCATTGGCGCCCCTTGTGGAGCCTTGAGGGTTAGTGTTTAGTTTGGGTTGTTTGTGTCAGAGGAGCCATTTTGACCTTGTCCAAGCCCAAGATTGAAGCCATTGGAGGCCTTAAAACAACGAAACAAATCCCTGGCTACCCATTAACTTGGTCAAGTGCCCCTAAGTTGTATCTTGGTCCCATTTGAGTCCATTGCCGAGTTCCTTACTCATGGTTGGTATTTGGCTACTTGTCTTTGTGATGCTTGTTATGCTTGTACGTGTTTTGGTCTCTTGATTGGTTTATTGGATGGGTGATGTGGCTCATGTGTGTAAAGTCCTTGATGTGTTTGTGGTGAATCCCATTTTTGCATTAGATCGTCTTGAGGTTTTTAAGTTCTTCTCGGGTCCTGTAGTCCAAAAGCTTAGATCTTGATCCTCTTGCATGTGGAGTCTTAGGTCTTGGAACCCACATATATGGTGGTTTGCTGTCCCTTGGACGATATATGGTCATTGGCATGTAGTAGCTTTGTGATAATGGATATGAAGGTTAGAAGGTGTTGTAAACTAGTGGTGACGTCTTTGTACGCCTATTTTGGGGTGTTCATGCTCTTATGGCAATGAATATAAATAGTCGAACCATTGGATATGTTTTTAATGATATGGAGACCTTCAACATGATGATGTTGAATCCCTTGAATTCCATGGAAAGTATCTTGTTTAAATATTATATGATAACTTTGAAACAGTCCTTGAAACCATTGCATGTGGTTTATTTTGGTCTATAAGTATGATGATGTATGGTCCTATTTGTGGTTATATGGATATTGGGATGTATATGGAGCTAGATCCCATGTGCATTCCTTGATATGTTGAACAATACTTTGAAGAACACTTTGAAACTATTATAGTTGGT